>JAWNZC010000416.1:342500-362500 GCA_035771165.1 Paragorgia papillata | reverse complement strand
AAACACAAACACAAACACAAACACAAACACAAACACAAACACAAACACAAACACAAACAAGAACTACCAAAAGTTATGTATTTAAATTATAATAATTATTAATTTCTTTTTCACTTGGTAAATGTATAGACTCGCTCTAAGTCTTTCTCTAATATGTCTTCCTTTCTAGATTATAGAGGCAACTCCATTGTTGGAGTCCTTTGGCAATGCTAAAACTGTGAAGAATGACAATTCAAGTCGTTTTGGAAAATACCTGGAACTTCACTTTGACAAGTATGTGATAATAATGTTTCTACTGTATATACATTTAATATCTGAGTTACAAACTACAGTACTGGTAGTTTAATGTTTCACTTCAAATCTTTGTGGGAAACAAAACTAACTACATGTACCTTTTCCCAGGGGTTGCGAGTTAGTTGGTTTTGGTAGCACTGATAATTTGTGCTCTAGTGGTAATGCTCAACGACTTGCTGTTTTTAGGGGAGGATGCATTTGTGGAGCACAGATTTCAGAGTATCTTTTGGAACGATCAAGAATAGTTGGCCAGGTAAAATACGTCAACTAAACATTTACAGTTTAAATAATTTATGTCCATTACTGAATATATTTTGTTATTTTCTAGGCACTGGGTGAAAGAAATTATCACATTTTTTACGAGATGCTTGTTGGACTTCCACAAGAAGAAAAGGAAAAGTATTCATTAAAGTCTGCTCAGGATTATGCATACCTGAATCAGGTGATTGTTAATATTAGTGTGTTATAAATACATGCAACTACAGCAAGGTTAACACAGTGTCATCTAATTTCTAATGTTGGATGTAATTTATTTTAATTCATATTTTAGGGCAATAGCTGCACTATTCAAAGTAAAAATGATGTCCAAGACTTTTGTCATTTGGTAGCTGCCATGGAGGTTCTTAGGATGAAGGTGATTGATTTAACATTATTATGAGCATCATCACCTTCATCATCAGCAGCAGCAGCATCAACAATATCATCAATATCATCAGCAGCATGCAGCAACAGCATACAGCAACAGCATCATCATCATCAGCATCATCATCAGCATCATCATCAGCATCAGCATCAATATCATCAGCAGCAGCATTGTCAATATCATCATCAATATCATCATCAGCATCATCATCAATATCAGCAGCAGCAGCATTGTCAATATCATCATCAATATCATCATCATCATCAATATCATCAGCAGCAGCAGCACCATCATCATCATCATCAACATCTGCAGTAGCATCATCATCTGCAGCAGCATCATCATCAGCAGCAGCAGCATCATCATCATCATTATCATCATCATCATTATCATCATCAGCAGCAGCATCATTATCATCATCTGCAGCAGCAGCAGCATCATCATCATCATCATCTGCAGCAGCAGCATCATCATCATCATCATTATCATCAGCAGCAGCAGCATCATTATCATCATCTGCAGCAGCATCATCATCATCATCATCTGCAGCAGCAGCATCATCATCATCTGCAGCAGCAGCATCATTATCATCATCTGCAGCAGCAGCAGCATCATCTGCAGCAGCAGCGCCATCATCATCATCTGCAGCAGCAGCATCATCATCATCTGCAGCATCATCATCATCATCATCAATCATCATCATTATCATCATCTGCAGCATCATCATGATCATCATCAGCAGCAGCAGCAGCATCATTATCATCATCTGCAGCATCATCATCATCATCATCATCTGCAGCAGCATCATCATCATCATCTGCAGCAACATCATCATCATTATCATCATCTGCAGCAGCATCATTATCATCATCTGCAGCAGCATCATCATCATCATCATCATCATCATCATCATTATCATCATTTGCTGCAGCAGCAGCATCATCATCATCATAATCACCGATCATAATCATCATCATCATCTTCATCAACACCAGTAACATCATCATCATTTCAAGTCAGTCACTTTGTCTGTCTGTCTGTCTGTTTGTTTGTTTGTTTGTTTGTTTGTTTGTTTGTTTGTTTGTTTGTTTGTTTGTTTGTTTGTTTGTTTGTCTGTCAAACCAGCAAAGTTTTTTCTTAAATAATAGAAAGATGACCAGGATGGTATTTTTGGGATCCTGGCAACCATTCTTCATCTTGGCAACATATTGTTTGGAATAAGACAGGTGAGTAAAGAAATTCTAGATTTTAATATATTTATTTGCTTGATTTTACTTAAGCTTAACTGTACGTTTTTTGCGTTTACAGGTTGATGGACAAGATGCAGCTTTTATTCAAGGTGATGAAGAGACCAAGATGGCTTCTGAATTGCTTGGGTTAAAAGTGAACAATCTGCTGCGAGGGCTGACACATAAAGTCACGGTAAAATATTTGCTTGATAGAGTTTGCATGCACATTTTAAAATAAGAGAACATGGTACTTACTCTGAGTTTGTTTTGTGTATGTAGGAAGCAAGAGGAGAACAAATTATGACGCCTAGGTCCCAAGAACAAGCTTACAAATCAAGGTACACAACTAGAAACTAATTGTGTTTTATGTACATGTACTGACTATTGTTGTATTGTGATCTCAATTCTCAATTTGTCTTATTTATTTCGCTTTACTTCACTTTACGTCTCTTCATTTCACTTCGCTTCACTTCCCTTCCCTTCCCTTCCCTTCCCTTCCCTTCCCTTCCCTTCCCTTCCCTTCCCTTCCATTCCCTTCCCGTCACTTCCCTTCCCTTCCCTTCCCGTCACTTCGCTTCCCTTCCCTTCCCTTCCCTTCCCTTCCCTTCCCTTCCCTTCCCTTCCCTTCCCTTCCCGTCACTTCACTTCACTTCCCTTCACTTCACTTCCCTTCCCTTCCCGTCACTTCGCTTCACTTCCCTTCCCGTCACTTCACTTCCCTTCCCTTCCCGTCACTTCACTTCCCTTCCCTTCCCGTCCCGTCACTTCACTTCCCTTCCCGCCACTTCACTTCCCTTCCCTTCCCGTCCCGTCACTTCACTTCACTTCACTTTACTTCCTTTCCCGTCACTTCACTTCACTCCACTCCACTTCACTTCACTTCACTTAACTTGATAACTATATTTTTTTAGAGATGCTTTAAGTAAAGCATTGTACTCCAGATTGTTCAGCTGGCTTGTAAAGAAAGCTAATGGCGTAATAAGCAAAGGAGCAAAAGATATGTCCTTAGCGATTCTCGACATTTTTGGATTTGAGGTGAGAATTGCGGTTCGTTTTTCATGACAACAGAAGTTTTCTGCAGTATTAATTATTTGTTAAGTGCTTCAGTTTGTTAAATGAAAACTAGGTATCCAAACAACGAAAAAAAGTTTGTTTTTATTTCAGGACTTTCAACGCAACAGTTTTGAACAACTTTGTATTAACTACGCCAACGAGAGTCTTCAGTTTTTCTTCAATCAATCAATTTTCAGTCTTGAACAAGTAAGAAAACTTTTCTATAGACCTCGGTAAATGGGGGTTATTTCAGACAGGTTTTTGAAGCTTCAATAATGTGAGAGGAAAGTGAAACGATGGTAAACTGCTGAGAATAGTTTTAATAACGAAATACTGACGTTTCCAGCAGAGCCCTTCATCAGAGTAGAATTTAAGGAAGGGCTCCGCTTGAAACGTCAGTATTTCGTTATTAGAACTATTCTCAGCAGTTTACCATCTTTTCACTTTGCTCTATCTAAAACACTGCCTACACAACACTCTGCTTTTTACTCTGATGAAGAGCTCTGCTTGAACCGTCAGTATTTCGTTATTAAAACTATTCTCAGCAGTTTACCATCTTTTCACTTTGCTCTATCTAAAACACTGCCTACACAACACTCTAGTTTTAACACTCTCGAGTAATGTATACTGAAGCGCTCTGTCCTAATTAATGGCAGGCTCTAATGAGCAACTGATTTCTGCTTATTTGTGGTGTTTAGGAGGAGTACCAGAAGGAAGGCTTACAATGGAAGTGGATTCGTTATTCTGACAACTCATTATGCCTTGATTTGATTGGTGGAACTAATTCTGGTATCCTCCATCTTCTCTCTGACGAAACCACCTTTCCCAAGGTAACTGATTTACTACTACTACTATTGTTGTTTTTCAGGGAAGGATAAAAATGACAAGAACTCTTTACAGAATGTTTTTTTCCCTCTTTTGTATAATGTTTAATTTATATTTTTTTATATTTATTTTTAGTCTACCGACTACACATTTCTGGAAAAGTGTTATCAACGTTACAAGAATCACAAATGTTTTGAGAAACCGAAAACGCACAAATTGCAGTTTGGGGTTCGCCATTATGCTGGCACTGTCTGGTATAGTGTGAGTATTTCGCTCACGTTTTATGCTTGATCTCTGGGTAGAGATCATCTCTGGGTAGAGATCATCTCTGGGTAGAGATCAATACTTCACATGTAGCTCACATGTTAAACATGTTAAACTTTTTTATTTCAGGTTGATAAATTCCTAGACAAGAACAGAGACGGACTGAGAAAGGATCTTGTTGACCTCATTGCTTCCTGCAGAGAACCGGTAAGTTAAAAAAACCTTCCCAACATAGCCAGGTGAGAGATCAGACGGAGTTTTGGCCAGAGTAGCAACTATGTCAGTAAATTGATGTTTTTGTACCATTTAGCGTTTATGACCTCAGTTCTATTTTCTTCGCTGTTTTGTGTTTTTGTCTCAAGTGTTCTGTGTGTTTTGTTGTGTAGTTTGTGTTCAAGTTATTTCCAGAGCTACAGTCCTACACTGGTACAGCCACTGTTCTTGATCTAAATTTGCCTCAAAGTTACTCAATGCAGTCAATAAGTAGAGGCCACTTACTCAATCCCAGTTCCCCACAGAAATCAACCGTTGCAGCAAAATTCCATGAATCCTTGGTAACCTTACTGCAGAAGATGAGAGAGTAAGTACATTGTATATTTACTATAGTCTTTTTTGCGTTTCTTTTTTGAAAGGAAGCACCAAATCATACCATACCATACCACACCACACTACACCACACTATACCACACCACACCATACTATACCATACCACACCACACCATACTATACCATACCACACCATACTATACCATAGCATAGCACACCATACCACACAACACTACACCACACCACACCATACCACACCATACAACACCATATCACACCACACTATACCATACCACACAACACTACACCACACCATACCACACCACACCATACTATACCATACCATACCATACTATACCATAGCATAGCACACCATACCACACAACACTACACCACACCATACCACACCATACAACACCACACTATACCATACCACACAACACTACACCACACCATACCACACCATACCACACCATACCGCAACATACCGCAACATACCACACCATACCACACAATACCACACCATACCACACCATACTGTACCATACCATACTATACCATACCATACCATATCATACCACACCACACCATATCATACCACATCATACCATACCATATCATACCATACCACACCACACCATACCACACCATACCACACCATACCACACCATACCACACCATACCACACCATACCACACCATACCACACCATACCACACCACACCATATCATACCACATCATACCATACCATTCCATATCACACCATACCACACCATACCACACCATACCACACCATACCACACCATACCACACCATACCACACCATACCACACCATACCACACCATACCACACCATACCACACCATACCACACCACACCACACCACACCACACCACACCATACCACACCATACCACACCATACCACACCATACCACACCATACCACACCATACCACACCATACCACACCATACCACACCATACCACACCACACCATACCACACCATACCACACCATACCACACCATACCACACCACACCACACCATACCACACCATACCACACCATACCACACCATACCACACCATACCACACCATACCACACCATACCACACCATACCACACCATACCACACCATACCACACCATACAACACCACACCATACCACACCATACCACACCACACCATACCACACCATACCACACCATACCACACCATACCACACCATACCACACCATACCACACCATACCACACCACACCACACCATACCACACCATACCACACCACACCATACCACACCATACCACACCACACCATATCATACCACACCATACCACACCATACCACACCATACCACACCATACCACACCACACCATACCACACCATACCACACCATACCACACCATACCACACCACACCATACCACACCATACCACACCACACCATATCATACCACATCATACCATACCATTCCATATCACACCATACCATACAACACCACATCATACCACACCATACCATACAATCCAGGGTTACAATTGTTACTTCCATGACTAAATAAATAGACTATCTATATCAAAATTTGCTATTTATTTTTTTAATCTGATATTTTTCTTTTCCTAGATGTAACCCTTTCTTTATTCGATGCGTCAAGCCAAATAATGACAAGGTTTGGTGTCCATTTTCATGCACTGTTCATCGTTTGTTTATTGTTTATAAAGTTTGTTGTTTATAGTTTATTAATATCATATCGTTCTAGTCACCCATGCTGTTACAGACTCCTCTGGTCTTGGAGCAATTACGTTACAGTGGAGTCCTTGAAACTGTACGGATCAGAAAATTAGGTTATCCCATCAGATATTTCTTCCTAGAGTTTTTGAGAAGGTAACTGACATATTTATGATTTCAACTATACTTTTCTGCTTTACTGTATAATTAAAAATATTAATATAAAAAGTTGGACTGCTCCGACCGGGAATTGAACCCAAGGTCTCCAAATCACCGCATCTACACTCTGACAACTGAGATATCGACACACGGTCAAGATAGTCAAACATTTTTCATAAACATCGTCGTTCTTACAAGTCTCTACAGGAAGACTTCTCATCTTCATAAGATAGAGCGGAGCCTCCCGAACGACTTTCTCAAATTGCGGAGTTACTCACAGCTCCTGTAGAGATTCGAGAACAACAACGATGTTTCAATATGAAAATCTCTGACTGTCCTGACCGTCTCTCAATAGCTCAGTGGTCAGAAGAGCTGTGAGTAGCTTGGCTAGCTCTGCTCTACCTTGTGAAGGTGAAATGTCTTTCTGTAGAAACTTTAGAAGAACAGCGATGTTTAAATATGAAAATCTCTGACTGTCTTGACTGTGTCACGTGTGGTCACGTGGGAAACACATGATTATATGTGAACCATGTGATTCATGTGAAACACATGATCGCATGTGAAAAACGTGATTACATGCGGAACACGTGATTACATGCAGAACACGTGATTACATATAAATCACGTAATCACATGTGAAACACGTGATTACATGTGAAACGCGTGATGACATGTGAAACACGTGATTACATGTGAAACGCGTGATGACACGTGAAACACGTAATTACATGTGAAACGCGTGATGACATGTGAAACACATGATGTGATTACATGTGAAACACGTGATTATATGTTAGACACGTGATGTGATTAAATGTGAAACACATGTGGGAGCATGTGAAGCGTCATGTGGAATTTTTAGAATAGAACCACTCTACCTTGTGAAGGTGAGATGTGAATATGAAAATCTCTGACTGTCCTGACCGTGTCTCAATAGCTAAGTGGTCAGAGTGCAGATGCATTAGGGTCAAGTTGCGACTTAATTAAGACGCGTCCTATTTAAGTCGCGAACACACTCGTATAAACGATCAATTTCTAGTAAATCGCGACTTATTTTGGACTAGCTTTAACCCTGTTCTTATTTTAGTCGCGAATTATTTAAGACGCGTCCTATTTAAGTCGCGAAGACACTCGTATAAACGATCAATTTCTAGTAAGTCGCGACTTATTTTGGACTAACTTTCAACCCTGTTCTTATTTTAGTCGCGACTTACTTTGGTCCCGAACAAATTGACCATTTATACGAGTGTGCTCGCAACTTAAATAGGACCCGTCTTAATTAAGTCGAAACTTATTTTCTTCCGTTTAAATGACCCTACTGAATGATTCAGGTTGGGACAGTCAGATTTTTTCATAATATTATTATCTTTGTATTAAATCCTCTCTTAATTTCAACATCGTGCCTACATCTTTAATTAAATTTCAATATTTTGTTTTCAAGATATCGATGTTTATCATCAACGTTTATCCGAAATGATGTTCGCACCTCGGCAAGCTGTCGTCAAATTCTGCATGGAATATCAGGACAAACTGCCATCAATTCCTTCCAGCTTGGTCATACTAAAGTACGAAAAATATTTTAGCAAACAGCAAGCTTGGACTAGCCATTGTGTCATTTTGCCTTCGAACGATACTCAGTCATTGTTCTACAATACTCAGCCATTAGGCAGTTCAGTGTACAGTGTACAGTGCCATGATTTATATATTTTTTATGTTTTGTTTTGCCTTAGGTATTTCTGAGCGAAGCGTTGTCCCACAAACTAGAAGAAGTTCGCTATCGTAAAATTAATCACGCCACAGTAATTCTACAAAAACACGTAAGTCGTAACGAAAATTTAATGGGTTGCCTCTTTCTCTATGACCAAAGCTTGCACTAGGTTATACCAAAATCGGTTCAATACTTTATGAGATATCTTAGTGAGAAACAAACAGACAAACAGACAAACAAACAAACAAACAGACAAACAGACAAACAAACAAACAAACAAACAGACAGACAGACAAACAGACAAACAAACAAACAAACAAACAAACAAACAAACAAACAAACAAACAAACAAACAAACAAACAAACAAACAAACAAGCAGGCAGACAGACAGACAGACAACACAGACAGACAGACAACACAGACAGACAGACCAGACAGACAGACAGGCAGACAGACAGGCAGGCAGGCAGACAGACAGACAGACAGACAGACAGACAGACAGACAGACAGACAGACAGACAGACAGACATGCTTTCCAATGGGGATGAATCCTGAATGAATAATAACATTTATCTTTGCAGTTACGTCGTGTTTTGCATCGAAGAAGGTTTGTCCAAATGAGAAAATCAGCTGTTTACATACAAAGCTATGTACGGGGATGGAGACAAAGGTGATTGTAGAAACATTTCTTTCTTTGCAAGAATTGTAAAAAACACCATTTAGATATGTCTTTGTTTTATAAAGTCATCAACTTATTAAACTTTTAATTTCTGTGTTCAAGAGTAACCACAAGTTATGAATTAGTTTAGTTTACAATATAAACGTGTTTGTTTTGTGTTTTGCTAGGTGCAAGTACAACAAGATTAGAAATGGTATAATTAAAGCTCAAGCACATTACCGAGCAAGACTTCAACGCACGAAATATAGAAGGGTAAAGTAGTATTGGCTTCGTGACTAGAACACTAACTAACCGAGCGACCAATCAATAACTCTGCCAGCTCTAGACAGACAGACAGACAGACTGACTGACTGACTGACTGACTGACTGACTGACTGACTGACTGACTGACTGACTGACTGACTGACTGACTGACTGACTGACTGACTGACTGACTGACTGACTGACTGACTGACTGACTGACTGATATACACACAGACAAAGAAAATTAGACGGATAAACAGATAGGACTCACAGGCATCTATAATCGTTATACCATTGGCATTTTTTCTTTAAGCTGCGCGAGGAATTTAGAAGAACAAAAGCGATCAAAAGAGCAGAGGAAAATGCAGCTCAAGAAAGAAAGGTGAGGGCTAAATTTTATTTATGAATTTTAGACATGAATATTGTCATGTATCTTCGTGATCATTTTGATGTATAACTTCTTGTCTGTGTCACTTTATATTTATTTTACGTTACGTTTAGGAACGCGACAAAGGTTCTTCGGCAGATGTTACTCAACTTGAAATCACAACAGACTTGGCCCTTGTGTTTACCAAACTACCTGGTAAGATATAGAGTACTGCGTAGGGACTACGGAGTGTTTTAGATTAAGTATTAATTATGCATTAATTATGAATGAATTATGTATAATTATATATTTATTAATTATGTTAATTATATATATTTTGTGTTTATTATGTTCGTTTTATATTAATTAGTTATTGATTTAACACATTATAACATTTAACACTTGTCTTTGTTGTGCTGTTTTTCTCTAGGTTGGGAATTTGCCAATTTACAAAGATCTGTTGTTCCTGTCACGACTGAGGTGGTTAAACATAATTATGGCACTTCACACTTACCTGATGACGTGGATGCTTTCAAATTCTCGAAATATTCTCAGCTTTACTTTCAGGTAAATGGTCTGATGGTATGAGTTGATATCAACATTCAGTTGTCCTTCAGCAGCGTATATATGTGAAGAAGAAGAATTTCAAATGAAGTCGAATCACTGCTGTAGAGAAAAGTTTTCTGACTGCCCAACGTACCAGCGCTCTTCTTACCACTGAGCTATTGGGACCCCCGGCTGAGGCAGTCAGAAATATCCATATATTAAATATCGCACACATTACCGTAGCTCATCGGGGGATATCTAATCCACCTAAACGAAGAGTTAGGTATCTTTCACCAGGACGAAGTCCGCTTGACTCAAGCCACCGTAAGGACAACTGCAGTGGTGGTAAGTAGTCCCAATAGTGGTAAGAGCGCTGGTACGTTAAACCAGAGACCTTGGGTTCTGAACGTTTAGGGCAGTCAGAAAACTTTTCTCTACAGCAGTGATTCGACTTCATTTGAAATTCTTCTTCTTCACGTATGAGTTGATTATTATTACTTCCTTCCGTCCTTCCTTCCTTCCTTCCTTCCTTCCTTCCTTCCTTCCTTCCTTCCTTCCTTCCTTCCTTCCTTCCTTCCTTCCTTCCTTCCTCCCTCCCTCCCTCCCTCCCTCCCTCCCTTCCTTCCTTCCTTCCTTCCTTCCTTCCTTCCTTCCTTCCTTCCTTCCTTCCTTCCTTCCTTCCTTCCTTCCTTCCTTCCTTCCTTCCTTCCTTCCTTCCTTCCTTCCTTCCTTCCTTCCTCCCTCCCTCCCTCCCTTCCTCCCTTCCTTCCTTCCTTCCTTCCGTCCCTCCTTCCTTCCTTCCTTCCTTCCCTCCTTCCTTCCTTCCTTCCTTCCTTCCTTCCTTCCTTCCTTCCTTCCTTCCTTCCTTCCTTCCTTCCTTCCTTCCTTCCTTCCTTCCTTCCTCCTTCCTTCCTTCCTTCCTTCCTTCCTTCCTTCCTTCCTTCCTCCTTCCTTCCTCCCTCCCTCCCTTCCTCCCTTACTTCCTTCCTTCCTTCCTTCCTTCCTTCCTTCCTTCCTTCCTTCCTTCCTTCCTTCCTTCCTTCCTTCCTTCCTTCCTTCCTTCCTTCCTTCCTTCCTCCCTCCCTCCCTCCCTTCCTCCCTTACTTCCTTCCTTCCTTCCTTCCTTCCTTCCTTCCTTCCTTCCTTCCTTCCTTCCTCCCTTACTTCCTTCCTTCCTTCCTTCCTTCCTTCCTTCCTTCCTTCCTTCCTTCCTTCCTTCCTTCCTCCCTTACTTCCTTCCTTCCTTCCTTCCTTCCTAAAAAGTAACCGACATAGTTAGTTTAATTATGGGATGAAATTATCATTTCAAATTACCCTGACTAAATCATTCTCTGTTTTATAGGAACAAAGGGAATGGAAGTTTACGAAGATTCCAATTCGCAATTCTTTCTTGAAACTAAAACTAGAAGATACAGCACAGTCTGTTTCTACTTTTAAACTGGTGAGTTTTTAACCTGAGAAAGAGATTGCTTTCTTTGTAAAGAGAGAAAGTTTATTCACTTACTAACGCTTCAGTGTATTTAGAAAGAGAAGTAAAAATGACGTTCTTTAACGAGGGAAGACAGTGTAGTTACTTGTGATCCAGTAGTTTACATAAATACACAATGAATCTTTAAGTTTATTTATTAATATAAAGTGACGTTTTTTTCTCACTGGCAATCTCTTTTAGATCTTACGTTTCATGAGCGACTGGTCAATTCTCGGACCACGTGAATTCACTGTGGCGAATTACATTGTTCAAAAGGTTTGTGCTTATAACTGCAAATCTATCGATTACTGTTATGTATATGTTAGTTACCTTCGTCGAGATAACTATAAGCTTGAAATCGAGAGTTGCTGAAATGCCATTTCCTGGCTTTTGGAGGAAGATTCATATATAAATACTTAAAACACATTTACTCAGTAGATTGAATATACTGTTTACAGTTTATTTCCTGACATAATTCATATTGCATCAGCTTTCTAGTTACATGTCTGTTGTTTTATATCTAAAGGGGGGGGGGGGGGGAGCCGCGGCTACCCCTGGCTACGTCCCTATTACAAAGAAGGTTTTGTATTATATTTAAGGCACAGTTTTGATAAGATATTTGTTCATTGACAGGGCATCAGAACTCCAAGTCTTCGAGACGAGATTTTTAGCCAGTTGTGTAATCAGACATGGGGAAATGGTGTTGAAGCAAGTGTTGACAGAGGATGGTTACTGTTAGCCTTGTGTATGAGCTGTTTCAGACCAAGTGACACACTTGAGAAGTACTTATTGAAGTAAGTGACTTTGGATTGGGTGAAAGAGGAGGTCGGGAAAGGAGATGGGGAAAGGTGGGGAGAGGGAGGTGGTGAGAGGGAGGTGGGGAAAGGAGGTGGGGAAAGGAGGTCGGGAGAGGGGAGTGGGGAAGGGAAGTGGGGAGAGAAGGTGGGGGGAGGAGGTGGGGAGAGGAGGAGGGGAGAGGTGGGGAGAGGGAGGTTGGGAGTGGGAGGAGGGAGGTGGAGAAAGGTGGGGAGAGGGAGGTGGGGAGAGGGAGGTGGGGGAGAGGGAGATGAGGCGAGGGAGGTGGGGAGAGGGAGGTGGGAAGACTAAGGTAGGGAGAGAGGTGGGGAGAGAAAGGTAGAGAGGGAGGTGGGGGAAAGGAAGGTTGAAAGAAGGTGAGCAAAGGGAGGTGGGAGGAGGCAGGTGACGAGAGGGAAGTGTGGAGAGTCTATAGAGTCTATTGTTTGAAATTATTAAAACATCTGTTTTATCGCTTAGGCACTGCTCTGACAATGCATATGATGGCTACAAGAATATCTGTCAACACAAGTTACTGTGTTGGGACAAACAACGTCATACCACTGTACGTTCACACCCTCCGTGCGTTTTAGAATGTGCTGCTATTAAACAAAAGGCCAACATGGCTTTGGAAGTGAACTCTGCTGACGGTAAGCTTACATTAATGTCAGATTTGCCTTCAGGTTTTCTCCTGCTCGTTTAGCTCTTTGTTAATAAATCTCAAATGTTATATTTCGTAAGGTGAGAAAATCATGATTGAAGTGGATTCAACCAGCACCGGTGAACAAGTGTCCGCAAAAATTTTAAAAGAAAAGTAAGTTGACAACACATGTTGTCTTTTCGCCATTCTTCTTTCCTCCTTCCTTCCTTCCTTCCTTCCTTCCTTCCTTCCTTCCTTCCTTCCTTCCTTCCTTCCTTCCTTCCTTCCTTCCTTCCTTCCTTCCTTCCTTCCTTCCTTCCTTCTTTCCTTCCTTCTTTCCTTCCTTCCTTCCTTCCTTCCTTCCTTCCTTCCTTCCTTCCTTCCTTCCTTCCTTCCTTCCTTCCTTCCTTCCTTCCTTCCTTCCTTCCTTCCTTCCTTCCTTCTTTCCTCCCTTCTTTCCTTCCTTTCTTCCTTCCTTCCTTCCTTCCTTCCTTCCTTCCTTCCTTCCTTCCTTCCTTCCTTCCTTCCTTCCTTCCTTCCCTTCTTTCCTCCCTTCCTTCTCTCCCTTCCTTCTTTCTTTCATTTCTTCCGTTCTTCCTTCCTTCCCTCCTTTATGTTCTAAACACTCCTTTGCTCGACTTCCAGGGGGGTAGTAGAGTATCACGGAGGTTGGAGCCTGGACATGATCAATGCTGACTACGCTCACTACACATTAGCTGGATCAGATTACGTCATGGACTTGATTGCCGAGCTTGAATATCCTCCCTCGTTCCCAATCTCCAGCTCACCCTCCCTCATTTCCGTTGACATGTCATTCAACGTTGGACCAAATAAGATTCAAGCATTTGAAAAGTACGTATTATGCACTAACCTATAAATAACTAGCATGACCTGCGAATGCAATTGAGGTTGTCTTTATTTACAAGCTAATATACACCAGACAGACAGACAGAGACAGACAGACAGACAGACAGACAGGCAGACAGACAGACAGACAGACAGACAGACAGACAGACAGACAGACAGACAGACAGACAGACAGACAGACAGACAGACAGACAGACAGAGACAGACAGACAGACAGACAGACAGACAGACAGACAGACAGACAGACAGACAGACAGACAGACAGACAGACAGACAGACAGACAGACAGACAGACAGACAGACAGACAGACAGACAGATAGATAGACAGACAGACAGACAGACAGACAGACAGACAGACAGACAGACAGACAGACAGTCAGTCAGACAGAGACAGACAGAGACAGACAGACAGACAGACAGACAGACAGACAAACAAACAAACAAACAAACAAACAAACAAACAAACAAACAAACAAACAAACAAACTCAACTTCAACTTCAACTGACATCCAAACGTCAGTATATCGTCATTAAAAATCTCAGTAGTTTAGTTTACTACTTTTTCACTTTGCTCCATCCAAAACACTGTCTACGCATCACTCTACTCTTTTTAAACAAGTTTGTTTTTTTCTAGTCTTCATAAACAACGCGAGAGAAAAGAGACATTTGCTGATATTTCCAAGACATTCATTGACGGCGACTACAGCACGTCGCTCCCCGATGGCGTGCCGAACACCGACAAAAGATTCACCCAAGTCCTTCCGCCGCCACCGGCGACATCACCTCCATCTGTACCCCGCTCTATCCCCCCTCCACCTCACGCACCTCCACCTCCTCCTCCAAGTCAGCCAAGTTTTGCCACCTCTCCCTCGAGTCAACCAAGGTTTTTCTCCCACCCAAGTCAATCAAGTTTCTCCCCTCCACAAACTCATATGTCACCTCGTCCTAGCAACATCCCAAGTCCTCCAAAGCCACCACCGTTTGTTGCACCCCCCGTGACAAATGTCCCTCCAGGGACATCCCTTTATATCCCACCTCCACCCCCACCGCCACCCCCACCTCCCATAAAGGACCCAATGGAAGTTCGACTCAAACACGCACACCAAAGACAAAGCAATAAAGTCCAAAGAAGCGCTCGCGTTTCAAGTCATTCCCTGGACGAGATTAAAACCAAGGCGATGACCATGAAACAAATTCGTGAAAGTACGACCGAAGTCGACGGTCGTCCGGTAAATCCCGAGGACATTATCGACAATAAGGTTAAAGCGAGAGCCGCGGATTTACGGGCTGTTCCGAAGGAGGAGCGACTGAAGATAGCTCATCAAACAGAACTGCAAGGCGCGGTCCTGAAGCGAGCTCAACGTATGAGTGATAGTTGGAATTCAGAAGAGCAGAGACTGGAACTGAGGAGAGCTGAGAACACTGTTGTGGGTCAGTCAGGTCAAGTGGCGAGTGAACTGGAGGCGAGGGCACAGCGCGTGCGCAAATCGTGGGCAGTGCCCGAAGAACGAGAGAAATCCTTCTCAGCTCAGATCTACCATCACGGCTCGAGTGACCAGCCTGGTACTTCAACTGAACTACCCACCACTGAAAGGGGCTTGAATGAGTTCGTCGATAACCTCTTTGATCCCGTGTTATCCTCAGATGTCGACGACCTTGGTGACGTGTTTTCTCTATCGCGCTCCATCAAAGGCGGTGGGAAAATGTACCGTAGTTCCTATGCCTCGCCCCAGACCTCCAGTCCTCCGACTACCAGTACTGCAGTGCCGTCAGCATATATGAATGGGAGTGCACTGGCTTCGGGGGTGAATGGTCCGACGTTTGTGTTGTTGAACAATGGTATGCCTAATGGCGGGACTATGATCCCGGCTACCGGAATGCCGTACCAAACGTTTATGCCTGGTATGACACCAGGTATGCCAGGTATGTTAATATTTATGTTTTGGTATGGTATGGTGTGGTATGGTGTGGTATAGTATGGTTTTGAATGGTATTTTGTGTGGTATGGTGTACTGCGGTGTGATGTGATATAGTATGGAATGGTATGGTATGGTATGGTAAGGTAAGGTATACGTATGGTATTGTGTGGTGTGGTGTACTGCGGTGTGATATGATATAGTATATAGAATGGTATGGTATGGTATGGTGTGGTATGGTATGGTAAGGTATACGTATGGTATTGTGTGGTGTGGTGTACTGCGGTGTGATATGATATAGTATATAGAATGGTATGGTATGGTATGGTGTGGTATGGTATTGTAAGGTATACGTATGGTATTGTGTGGTGTGGTGTACTGCGGTGTGATATGATATGGTATGGAATGGTGTGTTGTGGTATGCTGTTGTTTTGTTTGGCTTCGTCTGGTATGGTATGGTATGGTATGGTATGGTATGGTATGGTATAGTGTTGTGTGGTATGGTATGGTATGGTAAGGTAAGGTGTACGTATGATGTGGTATAGTATGGTGTGTTGTGGTATGCTGTGATTTGGTTTGACTTGGTCTGGTTTGGTTTGGTATGGTATGGTATGGTATGGTGTGTTGTAGTATGGTGTGTGGTACAGATATGGTTTGGTACAATGTGTGTTGTGGTAAGGTGTGGTTAGTATGGTGTGGAATGGCATGATGTGGTGTGGTACAATATTGTGTAACGCGGTATTGAATAGCGTTGTTTTGATTCTGTTTAAGGTATGAACGGGTATTTTCCAGTCCAGTATCCCATGACGAATGGAATGACTGTTCAAGGTTTACCCCCCACCATGCCAATCACAATGGTCCCAGTGAGCAACGAGCAGCAACCGCGGCTTTACCAAACCACAAACGACGACGTCGCAATTCAGAGAAAGTTGGAGGAACAAGAAAGAAAGTTGGCGGAGAGACAAGCAGAGCTGGCGAAGCTCTCGGAAAAACTGGACACCATGAAAAAGGAACAACAAATACAGCTCGAGAGAACTCAGGAGAAACAACAACAACAGAAGCAACAACAAGAACAACAGCAACAACAACAGCAACAGCAACAACAACAACAACAACAACAACAACAACAACAACAACAACAACAACAACAACAACAGCAGCAAGAACAACAATATAGTCAAGCAAGCCCAAACGAGCAGCACACCCGAACAAGACCTCTTGAGAGACGTATTTCTGACGGTTCAGATTATCTGGGCAACAAACCTTCGCGTTACTCCCATCACCCAACTCCAGGACTCGTCAATTCATTTTTAAAAGCAAAAAGTGAACTTCCTCCACCGTCTGAATTCAGAGATCGTCATCCATTACCACCGTCTCCGCCTCGCAACTCCCGTAGCACCGTCATATCTCACACTCCTCACCCACCCCCACCGCCTCTTGCTAATGGAGACCACACCGACGGCTTCGTGAGAAACAAAACCGATGGTGGAGTAGCGTCGGTGATCCTTGCTTTACATAATCAAAAAAATTCTTCCTCTCCTGCTCCTGGTGCTTCGGGTAAAATGTTTCACACACCAAGTGTAGATCTTCCAACAACATCATGGACTGTGGTTATGACGGAGAAGAGCGGAAGAACAGAGCTGTATCGTAAATGTCCAGGGCCTTACCTAACTTATCAGAATGTTAGATGGAAACTTTACATGCGAAAGGAGGTGAGTGTTGCTCAACGGGACAATATTTTAAATTTATTATAGTTACTATAGTTACATACATCTACTACTATTCAAGCCTATGCATGTGACCACTACAATTTACTCACGTCTTCATAAGCTTACTTAACCCATTGCTGCCTAGGATATCTGAGGGTTCTCTCTTTGATGAGTAAAATCATCTGGTATTAAACAGAGTAAAACAATAAAGGGGTCATTTTTGACCAGCTCAGGCAGGAATGGATTAATCACTTGTTAACTCATTGCTGCCTAGGATGTCTGAGGGTTCTCTCTTTGATGAGTAAAATCATCTGGTATTAAACAGAGTAAAACAATAAACCGTGTTTGGCCGGCTCAGCTCGCAGGAATGGGTGAAACGAAGCTACTTAACGTTCTGAAGTTTACTTAGACACACAAACTCTACGTAATTTACTGTTTTTTTCTAGCTGTTTATGCCGAATGAGAAATTAAGCAGTGAACTTACACAGCATCTTGTGTTCAGACAGGTATATGTTACTCCGTGGAGTTATTTGCATGTGAAGATTTTTTCAGGCTTGGGCACAATAGCATGCAGTTCAAGCCTTCTTTTTTCTAAGCACAACGCTCACACTGTTTCTTCTTCTATATGTAGATTGTTTGGGACACGTACCAAACTTCATGCTGCCGAATGACTCGCTCGGACAGACACACCATGAAACAGTTGCTTGGTAGGAGTTTTTGAAAATGTTTCTTCTGAGGTTTCAAATTGATTGAGGTTCTCTATAATTTCGTTTTAAATTTTAGAAAAATATGGTATTTATCCTGACAAAACCAGCACCAGTTCACCAGTGGAAGAAATCATAATTGACGCAGCGAAACAACTGCCTTACTACTTTTGCCGTTTTTACAAAGTATCGGTAAGATTTTTAACGATACTATTGCGCACCACCCACAAACAACACCCACCTCCCCGACAAAAACCCCCTCCCCGACAAAACCCCCCTCCACGACAACCCCCCTCCCCTTTCACTTGACACTGAAGATGACCTCGACTGAGGCCGTCGAAACGTCACTCACTACTACCGCAAACAGTCTTTCTCAAGACTACTCTAACCTAGACGATCAATTTGCACAAACAACTATTAACATCATCGTTTATATGTGCATGCAAGATTTTAAAATGATAGTTAAAATATATATGAGTGGTCGATCTTTATGCGCATTCATACAAAAGCGAGCCGAAAGTGATAACTTACTTATCGAATTCACTAAGCGTACATGATGAATACTTTGTTTAAGAGTCGTAGGAAAGGTTAGATAAAGTTATTTTAACCCAGAAAAACAACTAACATCTTTTTCTTTACGCTCTGATATATATATATTTTTATTTCCAGAAACAAAACGTGAATACTGATTATCAGTTCGTTGCTGTGTCACATAAAGGAGTGCAGTTTATAAGAAGAGAAAGAATAACAAACGAATTGGAGACTGTGGAAAAGTATCTGTGAGTAACTACGATTGTTGTAATATTTAAAACAATACAAATACAATAAATCTTCATTTTAACTCGAAAAATTAGGCTTATTAGGCATCTAGCCATAAGCTAGTACAATCGAGTAAAACATTAGCGGCAGTGTTTTATTAGATTTAAAAAACGAGGTGATAGCAGTGTGTTTTAGATCTGATAGAACACGTACTGCGAATGTTTTAAATAGCTTCAAAAACGACCCATTTGGTAAGTTCATTGGCGTGGTAATTTTGAAAAATAACGTTGTCTAAGCCGAGAAAATTAAAGCTAAAGTTTATGTTAAATCAGGAGGATTTTTTTTTATCAGATTTTAAACCACGGACATTATGAATTATTAATGAGTTTTTGAAGTAATATTTTAAGACACGGCCAGCAGTATTTTTCAAGTTTAAAAATTCGAGCGCGCAAGCAAACTCCTAGAAACAGCATCTTCGTAATTCTAAGATTTGAGAATGGATTTATTTTTATCAATTTCGAGCTTTTATTTTCTTTTTTAGTTTTGGTGATATTATCAAGGTTCGTGTCAGCAATGACAAGCTTACTTTTAAAACCAAGATCAAGAAATTACATCTTTATACCGAGAAAGTAAGCAAACTTTGATTTGAACTTTAATTTGTTGTTATATTGAGGTTTGTATTTCCAAAATGGTAATGAGAATGACGTCTTTGTAGGCATAATTTGCATACGCATATCAAGATTTTGATGGGGATTTTTTCGGGATTGAATATCTCCTTTCTCATGCCAATCTTGTTTATTACTATAGGCAGCTGCAGTGAAGAAATTGATTGATCCATATTTGGTGTTAGTTCACG
>JAWNZC010000416.1:252500-340000 GCA_035771165.1 Paragorgia papillata | reverse complement strand
CTCATCTTCATTAAACAAGAAGGCGCTCGAATCCTTCATAAGTGAGTAGTTTAAACTGTGTACACATACTACACCAAGGACTTCATACTTAGCATTATCACCTCCTGTTTAGCTCAAATACATTAGAAATTCTACCAAATACTTTATTTCTTCTCAGCTATAATGAAGTACATGGGTGATTACGTAATGATCAGAGGTGAAACTCGCGGTGATTTGGTGTACTTCTTACTTTTGGTAAGCTAGACATGGTTTGTTCTTTGAGTTTACTCCGCATGCATTGTGTAGCTTTCACTCTTGGTAATGTGTTGGTATGAATTGTGTTGTTGTTTTTTTTCAGACATGTCGCGAGTATCCTGAATTGAAAGACGAGGTTTATTGTCAGCTTATCAAACAAGTGACCAGTAACAAGAGCAATCGATCGTAAGTTTAACTGACTTATTCACCTACCTACCTACCTACCTACCTACCTACCTACCTACCTACCTACCTACCTACCTACCTACCTACCTACCTACCTACCTACCTACCTACCTACCTACCTACCTACCTACCTACCTACCTACCCACCTACCCACCTACCTACCTACTTACCTACTTACCTACCTACCTACCTACCTACCTACCTAATCTACCTAATCTACCTACCTACCTATCTACCTACCTACCTACCTACCTACATACCTACCTACCTACCTACCTACCTACCTACCTACCTACCTACCTACCTACCTACCTACCTACCTACCTACCTACCTACCTACCTACCTACCTACCTATACCTACCTACCTACCTACATACATATATACTTACCTACCTACCTACCTACCTACCTACCTACCTACCTACCTACGTACCTACCTACCTATCTACCTACCTACCTACCTACCTACCTACCTACCTACCTACCTACCTACCTACCTACCTAGACATACTTATCTATCTACCTATGTATTCACTCACCCACCTATTTACTTACTTCTACCTACCTTCTTACTCTACTTAGCTACCGACCCACCTACCTACTTGCCTACCCAAACACACTCACCTATCTACCTACTGTACGACAAGTACCATCACGGGTTTTTTAGTACTTCTCATTTCGTTGTTTCTTTCATTCAGAGAAAGCTGCAGTAATGGTTGGCGTCTTTTCATTGCTTTGTCAGCTTATCTGCAATGTTCAGACGTTCTCAGACCATACTTGGTTCGTTTTCTCCAAACTATATCGAGCGATCCTAAACGAGAATTTCACGGTATGAAAAGATATCTTTAATTATCCTAGACTTACGCCTGTATTCTACTGAAAAGCTCACTCACACTCACTGAGTGCCCCCTCACACGCAATAAGTGCAATTCAACACTCAATGAGTCTCCATTCACCCTGACTGAGTATGAGACTACACTCACTCACTCACTCACTCACTCACTCACTCACTCACTCACTCTCTAACCATTCAATTGAATAGTGTTTAGAGAGTGAGTGCAGTCTCATACTCAGTGAGGATGAGTGGAGACTCATTGAGTGTTGAGTTACACTTAATATTATTTAATATTATCTGTTCTTTACGAAAACTAAAGGTGCCGCTGCAACCGCTGAAGTGAACTTATTGAAGACTCTTAAATATGGCGGAAGACGAACAGAACCAACATCAGGAGAGATGGAGCAGCTTGTTGTAAGTACACATTGATGGTAGTCAAATAGAATTACAAACTATTTAGATATTTAGATTTTGATCATTGTTCTAATCGTGCTTGTGTTTTGTTTCACACAGCAAGGACGAACCACTAAACGACTGCCTATTTACCTCCCAGGGGGAATAACAAAAGTGCTAAAAGTCCAAACTTGTAGCGTAAGTGGTTGTTTTTATTGATGGTTGGTTGGTTGGTTTGAATGGTTGATTGATTGATTGATTGATTGATCGATTGATTGGTTTGTGTGGTTGATTGATTGGTTGATTGATTGATTGGTTGGTTGATTGGATTGATTGATTGATTGGTTGGTTGATTGGATTGATTGATTGATTGATTGATTGATTGATTGATTGATTGATTGATTGATTGACTGACTGACTGGCTGGCTGGCTAACTGGTTTGTTGGTTGGATCGCACACACTCACTTCCTCTCTCCCTCTCTGACAGTCTGACTCATGCACTCACTCATTCAACCCACTCACCCAGTCATTCGTTCGTTCGTTCGTTCGTTCGTTCGTTCGTTCGTTCGTTCGTTCGTTCGTTCGTTCGTTCGTTCGTTCGTTCGTTCGTTCGCAATCGTTGTAAAAAACATTAAACCGCTATTATATATAGTAACCTGGGTCTTATATTCTTGTAGACTGGATATGATGTGATTAAGGATGTTTGTTCTGAGATGGATCTTTCTGGTGAGGAAGAATGCAATGAATTTGGATTGTTTACGTTCTTGGAAAGAGGTAAATAAATTAACTAATTTAGAATTGAGGAAGGGATTCGGGATAAATATTGAATATTAGGATTACGTCATATGACATAGAGATTAAAGGATTTTCAACCAAACTTTCAACAGTATACTCGGAAGAATGTTTTATCAGGATATTCTCAAATCATTCATAATTCATGAATTCTCGATTATTTTTCGTAGAAAAAGTTCTGGAGCCTCTTCGAGCTAACGAATATGTTATGGACGTCATCTCAACGCTGGATAGGAAACGTATTGATTATCATATGCACTTCCGACGAGTGATGTGGTTCAGGAAGTTTCGATTTGAGAATAAGCTTCTTGTCGATCTTCTTTATAATCAAGTTTGTGTAAATGTCAGATCAGGAGATCTTCTCGGAGGCCAATCCTTTGATGTTCAGTTGCAGAACGATGTCTCCTTGTTGAATGCTATTGAATATCATTTGCAAGGAAAACGAAACCCGCCCGTTTTGTAAGTCATATATGTAAAGTAGTAATATTAAATAGCTGTAGCTGCTTACAAGTCATTACGCCATATGCCGCGCGTTGATTGGCTGCTGAAAGGTTCGAAAAAAGCGTTCCTGGAATTGTGGGAAGGCATTACGCCTTTTTTAATAACCTGCAAGTTTTGGCGGGAAAATTTCTGAGTTGATTTGAATGAAAATAAAAGAGAATTATAGACATTTTAGTTGGAAAATTTTGAAAAATAATACGTCCTGGAACATTAGTGTGTCTTTTTGTAAAAACTACTTATTTAGAAGCGCGGAAAATGAATGATTAACAGGTGTAAACATGAAACGAAACGAATAAGTTCATTAAAGTAAAGTAAACAGCAACTTCCCTCTTCCGTCGCTCACTCTGTACGAAAATCTCGGGAAAATACTTTCCTGTGCAGACTTTGCACAGGGCGTTTTCTTCTTACAAAAGTTGTCAATCTTTTGATTTTAGGAAAGATATCGCTGATACGATTCCATCGTGCATCTCTGGAACCCTCCGCGCACAGCAATGGGTCATCCTGATACAAGATCACTACAAGACTGTTAATAATCTTGCGCCTGACGAGTTAAAAAAGAGATACTTAGGTACGAGGCACTGAAATAGGGGAAAAACAAACGAAGATGAAATAGATCAAAAGAATGAGGAGATTAAAGGGGACGGGAAGGGGATGGGAAGCGAGGGGAAGGGGATGGGAAGGGGATGTGAAGGAAAGGGGATGGGATGGGGGATGGGATGGGAATGGGATGGGAGGGGATGGGAATGGGATGGGATGGGAAGGAAAGGGGATGGGAAGGTGACGGGATGGGAAGGGAAGGGGGTGAGATGGGAAGGGGATGGAAAGAGAAGGGGATGGGATGGGGATGGGATGGGAAGGAGATGGGAAGGGAAGGGAAGGGGATGGGATGGGGATGGGATAGGAAGGGAAGGGAAAGGGATGGGAAGTCTTGAAGGGAACGAGAAGAAAAGAAAATGAAAGAAAAATTCAATACCAAAGAAATTTAGTTTTCCAACATTTATTTCTTTACTTTAGAAATTGTAAAAAGATGGAGATATTTTGGTTCAACATTCTTCCGGATCAAAGTAAGAGGGTTTCAATTTTGAAATTTTCTCCCCAAAATTCACTACTGTGAAGTCTGTTATATTGTTTCTAACATTCAACTAACATTCTACTCTTGTTTCTTTCATACGTTGTTCAGCACTGCACTCATCCAAGAGTTGGCAAAGATTGCACATTAGTTGTGAACAAAGAAGGTGTTCATTTTCTGGATAGTAAATCTAAGGTATATGTAATTCCGTTGAAAGCAACGAATACTTAGCAATTTACATTACAATTTATAGACAGATTAATACTATTGTTTGATATATGGATGTGGATTTCTAATTTAGAACGATCATATTAAAGTAAATAGTTTGATTAGGGCTAGGAGTATCAGTAGATGTTTGTTGAAGTTGATTATCTAGGTTAATGTAGCCTTAGATTGACATAATGTAACTACTGTGAAACTAGATGTTTGTTAAGTTGGTTATAGGTTTGTCTAAAAATTGTTGTTGGTGTGGTGGTGTTGTTGCTGCTGCTGTTGTTGTTGCTGCTGCTGCTGCTGCTGTTGCTGCTGCTGCTGTTGTTGCTGCTGCTGTTGTTGTTGTTGTTGTTGTTGTTGTTGTTGCTGCTGCTGTTGTTGTTCCTGCTGTTGTTGTTGCTGCTGCTGTTGTTGTTTCTGTTGTTGTTTCTGTTGTTGTTGCTGCTGCTGCTGCTGTTGTTGTTGTTGTTGTTGCTGCTGCTGCGGTTGTTACTACTGTTGTTGTTGTTGTTGTTGTTGTTGTTGTTGTTGTTGTTGTTGTTGTTGTTGCTGCTGCTGCTGTTGTTGTTCCTGCTGTTGTTGTTGCTGCTGCTGTTGTTGTTTCTGTTGTTGTTGCTGCTGCTGCTGCTGTTGTTGTTGTTGCTGCTGCTGCTGTTGTTGTTGCTGCTGCTGCTGTTGTTTCTGCTGCTGCTGTTGTTGCTGCTGCTGTTGTTGTTGCTGCTGCTCTTGTTGTTGTTGTTGCTGCTGTTGTTGTTGAAGTTATTTTTGTGTTATTCCAGGAAACGTTGCTTAGTTTCTCGTTTGTGGAAATTATCTCGACACGTTTGCTCATCTCTGGGGAAAGAGGACGTCAGTTTCTCGACCTAAAATGCGGAAACTTAATGGTACAAAAAGTGACGAGAATTGAGACACATCTTGTAAGTACAAATCGTGAGGGCTCTCACAGTTATTAATGTACTATTTCTTGTCAGCAGTGGACTGAGACTATTTTATTAAACTAATCGAGTTATTTCTACTCCTAGGGTCGTGATATCGCAGATCTGGTTGATATGTACTTCAAATTTCACAACAATGAAAAAATGGTTGGCAATCTTCGACCACAGCACAGCGCTCAACACAACGCCCAGTTATGAGCAACTCTAAAACATTTTATCGACAAAAAACAAATTTAGTTTCACGACTAGCTAATTGGAAAACATGGAACACAAAATAGTATTAAAATGGCTTTGACTGCTTTAAAAAAAGCTCAAAGGACGTCGGAACACTGGTGCGTGAGCTAAAACCATTTTCTAATTACTGGAACATTGTTACATTGTTAGTTTTGTTACATTGTTTGTTACATTGTTTGTTACATTGTTAATTTTGTTACATTGTTTGTTACATTGTTAGTTTTGTTACATTGTCTGTTACATTGTTAGTTTTGTTACATTGTTTGTTACATTGTTAGTTTTGTTACATTTTGTTACATTGTTAGTTTTGTTACATTGTTAATAGCACGCGAATTTTTAGTATAGTTCCTAACTTAAGCTTGATTTTACTGATAGATTTTCATTAAGCAACTTATTGTAAGACTCTTATTTAGAGAATCCATAAATTAATTTAGAATATGTAAAAGTCAGTATTTAATTGGACAATAATGTATATTATATGTGTATAACCAATCCAAGTATTGTCTTTTAAAAAATGCACATTTATTTTTAAAAATAACATGTGAGTATTTAAGAATAGGAAGTTTTATTTAACTGAGTTTTCGTTGACTTTTTCCGAGTTTTCTGAACGACAGTTCAGTGTAATAAAATAGTGCTACCATTTTGTCATGATTTGGAGGTGAAAAACGCAATTGATCTCCATAGTAAATCGATGTCCCATATATATATATATATATATAAGCTTTGGGCTCAATTTTTTATTTGAGATAAATTTTCTAATTTGAGCTTGACGAACGTCTACGAAGCGTCCGTTGAATTGGCCCTTTCCTAAAAGAGTTGGTAGGAACGCTGGGGTACTTACTATTTGGCATCCTTTGGAGGGACAGTTTCATTTATTCTATGCTACCAACGATCCCAAGTCATAGAGATCAGTGTCCTATTAAAGTACCAGTCCTCAACTCTTTTTGAAAATGGCCAATTGAATGATGGTGATGGTAACCGCGCGCTTGCCTTCAAGGGGTAAACGGGATTAAACTATAATCATCTAATTTGGAATGGTCATACCCAAAACCACAATGGCCTAATACCGTGTTGGATTTTAGGCCTGGTTTCCGTTATAGTCATAACAATCGGTGACTGGTTACGACTCATTTCAGAGTATACAGTCGCCCTTTGCCTTTGGATAGGTGCCTTTGCGAATCTTGGCGGCAACGCCTACAAGATGTTTTAATATGCTGTGGGGCCTTCGAATGCTCGAAACGTTAGACTCTGCGTTTCATGTTTCGGCAGCATATCCAACCTTACTATATTTTCATTGTGCTTGAACACTACTGCCTACGCAGGCAGCATGTATACTTTGATTTCGCTGTAAAGTATATATAGCTGTTGCCGACCGAAAATCCTTTGTTCCATCTTGATGCGGGCTTTATTACCATCACCTCGCCAGTACACAGCATTGGTGTAGTCGGCAAGTGTTACGATGCATAGAAAATTTTAAAGATACAGAATTTATTTTATTTAAAGAAGGAGTAACAGACCTGGATTCATATCTAGCGATAAACTTGTTTCCGAAAGCCAGATTTTCTAAAACCATTCGCTTGGCTTTGCACGTCGCAGTTTATTCTATGGCTTTGTTGTTACATTGTCTGCATGAAGATATTTTTCAATTATTTTTTCTCAGCGTGATGTGCTGTTCTTAATTTAACAGAGCCATCTAGAATGTTTTTAATTTCGAAACACGGCCAACCCAATCGACCATATGCTGCGAGACAGACAGATACACCCTCTCTTTGTCGAGTTTACCAGATTGTCTGGGGCCTACTTCGGAATACAAAAAATCCACCAAATTTGTTTTGTTGATTTGAGCGTCAACTTTTATGATATTGGCAGGCCAGATGTTAAATTTGAACTCACAGTGAAATTCTAAATTATTTTTTTAGTCCGAAATATGGCTAGTTGTGTAGTTGTGGATTGATAGCCGACCACTGAGCACTCACCGGTCTTATAATATTGTCACAGTGAGACCATTAAAATGTACTAACGAAACCTTGTAAGTAATCTGGGAAATTTTGCAAAATACAAGTCTACATAAATATTGGAAAACAGAAAATGAAATTGAAAAAGAAAATCCATGTTGGTGTTTACTCAATGTTAAGTAGAAGCTTTTTTTAGTAAAGGTAAATACATTGCTGGTTTCACAGTAGTTTTCAATCATGAGTTTAATAATGGCTCTATATTCTGTATACGTATATATCATGTAAACTTTGCAATATTTCCCGGACATGAGGTGACGGCGCAACTTTTATACTAGTAAATGCGCAAATTCTCCGAATGGCATGCGATGCGCGATTTAGCCACGCGCGACGTAAATTTAAATGCGTCGATCGGGTCACCATAGAAAAAGCAATAAATTACAGCAATATTTTACACTTTCCAGGTTTTACTGGTATTACAAAAAAGCCTAAAGGGAGAATGAGAAAAGGTATTTTTTAAGCCAAACCTCGTGTAAATAAAAGCCAAAAATTTGGTTTAGAAATAAGGCAAACCTTGCAAACATGATACTTCCGTCCTTTGACCCGGAGGGAGAAAAGCTGATGCATTCCGACATTTGTCTTTACGTTCATGCGTTGGCGACCGGGAAATGAAGAAGATTTATCTTCGACATAAATCGTTCGTTCTTTAATAAATGATCTTGAAGATAATCCAAATGGCAGTCAGGAACTAGAAGTTTAGAAATGGACGATAGTCTTTCTTAAACAGTTGGTTGGTTTTGTGGAATGTCTTTCACTATTAACAGACGCTGTACATATTTTGCCAAGTGGCGACCACATATCGAGGAACTAGCTTAATATTCAAATTTATTCGAGGCTAGAAACGTCAAAGCCCTCATGGCCGGCAAGAAGAAGTAAGTTTTTGTTTTGTTTTCTCCGCTTCATTCAAAATAACAACAACGTTTATCAAAAGAAAAATGCCAGCGAGACAGAAATTATGTGGGGGACGAGAATAATTGATTTTGATTTACTGTGTTCACATGCAATTCCTTGACAGGTATAGTTCATTAGTTCACATATTTCATTCTAGACTTTTCTAAACCGTATATAAACGAAAGCAATTGATTGTATTCTGTATACATGGTTTCTTTATAAACTAAAGAACGTTAAAAATACGTATAATTCATTCCTTCGAGACCAGTTGCTTCCATCGATCTATACATCTCTTTCATACAAGACAATTATACTAACAGACCACTTTGTGAGTAAGTAATCCCGTAAATTTGATCTTTTAAGAGTGTTTTTGAACAGGTTTCAACTCGTATAAATAAACCTTTTGGTCTTATTTTACTAAAAGGATACAATGACTAATGATCGAAGTTTAAAACAATGTTTTATAACCAAATCAATATTAATAGCGGCGTGAAATTTCGTGTCCGCCATTAAACGGAAGGAAATTCCCTTCGATTCTTTATTCAGCATTTTAAATAAACTTTCTCTAATAATTATCAGCTTAAAAAGGTAACATTCACAAGATTTGGACGTATTAAGTTTTGTTTGTAATATAAACAGTTTTGAAACATTTATAATATTGTTTTAGAACATGACAAGGTCATTGAAATCAAAACAGAAAAGCGCTATCAAGCGACATGTTGAATATAAACGAAACACGGGGGCGAAACTGATTTATTATTTAAACAAAATGAAAAGCCACTTCCTTATCTGTAGAGATTAAATATTAATTATCAAAAAGTTAAGTATTAATTTGTTAGTTATGAATTTGTAACTAACTCCATATGCACAGGTGGGAAAACTATATTGTGTAATATTATATAATTATGTGTTTGTATTTTATGCCAGACTGGTAATTATATTGATTTGTTAACTAGAACAGAATATTTCTGGCTTTGTGTCAAGTATCAAATCAGATAATTAATATATTATAGTATAGATTATAAAGTAATCAGATATGTAATATTTTCTGGCAAGTTATTGAGTGTACTCGATATATATTACAATGTATATTGTGCCTCGTGTCAATATACTGATGGGTTTGAATGCCATCATCTTCATCTTCATCAACAATGATATTGAAGCAACGTGCTGTAAGTCTTTCATTTCTAAGAGCAGCACTTCACACTTCTTCTGGCTAATACAAGAGAATCATTAGAAAACACCGTCTACGGTACTGTTTTGGTGGATATAAGACATTTTTATTAACTGTCTGAAATTCTATTTAATACTTGTAAGTGTGACTTCTTAATCCATTGCTTCCTAAGCTGCATGCGCTAAAATTGCCTGGTGTTAGATAAAATAAACAAGACAGGCCACTTTTCCCCCAGCTCAGCTAGGAATGAGTTAATCACTTGTTAACCCATTGCTGCCTAGGATGTCTGAGGATTCTCTTTGATCTGGTGTTAGAGAGAGTAAAACAATAAAGGGTCCATTTTTGGCCAGCTCAGGCAGGAATGGGTTAATCACTTGTTAACTCATTGCTGCCTAGGATGTCTGAGGGTTCTCCTCTTTGATGAGTAAAATCATCTGGTGTTAGACAGAGTAAAATAATGGAATGGCTGTTTTTGTCAGCTCAGGCAATGCAATGGGTTAATATTTGAATTATTATAACAATTGAAATTTATTTCAATTTGAAATATCTTGTTCCTCAACAGAGCACTTGAAAGATTTATTGTAAAGTGGAGGTTTTTAAAAACTAGACCAGATGAAATGGATTTGGATAAGGTAACTGTAGCAGTAAATTTATTTTGAGTAAATACAGTACCTGTATATTATTATGTAAGTGTTGGTTAGCTAGTACTGCATTGTATAGTCTAGGTACCATACAGTTCAGTACAGTACAATATAGTATGCTACAGTCTGGACTGTGTTGTGTTATACTGACAGTACTGTGTTGCACTGCACTTCACTGTACTGTGCTGTGCTGTGCTGTGTTGCACTGCACTTCACTTCACTGTACTGTGCTGTGCTGTGTTGCACTGCACTTCACTGTGCTGTGCTGTGCTGTGTTGCACTTCACTGTACTGTGCTGTGCTGTGTTGCACTTCACTGCACTTCACTGCACTTCACTGCACTTCACTGTGCTGTGCTGTGCTGTGCTGTGTTGCACTTCACTGTACTGTGCTGTGCTGTGTTGCACTGCACTTCACTGTGCTGTGCTGCACTGCACTGCACTGCACTTCACTGTGCTGTGCTGTGCTGTGCTGTGTTGCACTTCACTGTACTGTGCTGTGCTGTGTTGCACTGCACTTCACTGTGCTGCACTGCACTTCACTGTGCTGTGCTGTGCTGTGCTGCACTGCACTTCACTGTGCTGTGCTGTGCTGTGCTGTGCTGCACTGCACTTCACTGTGCTGTGCTGTGTTGCACTGCACTTCACTGTGCTGTGCTGTGTTGCACTGCACTGTGCTGTGCTGTGCTGTGCTGTGTTGCACTGCACTTCACTGTACTGTGCTGTGCTGTGCTGCACTGCACTTCACTGTGCTGTGCTGTTCTTTGTTGTACTGTGCTGTGCTGTACTGCATTGTACTGTGCTGTACTATAGCGTATATACTCTACTCTACTGTCTCCTTTTGTGCTATACTGTCTGTAATTTCTACTATATTCTGCTGTGCTATACTGTACTATACTATATATATTATATTGTACCCTACTCTATTGTATTCTACCATATTCTAATGTACTCTACTCTATTCTAATATATTGTACTAGACTATAATGTACTGTACTTTATTGTACTATGATTTCCAGTCTATATTATGCACTGTAATGTAAAGACTTTGTACTTTAGTGTATTATGCTGTGCTGTAAGTACACACACTGTGATCTATTTCAATACTGTGTTTCCATTGAGGAATGATGACATTCCTGTTTGCTATCTAAACTTTGGTTTCTATCCTCAGGGAGATGTAGTGCTTGTTTCTGCAAAATTCAAAGATGGATGGTGCAAAGGAATACGATTAAGAGGATACCAGGTACTACAAGTGTATGCTACAAATAGTAAAGAACCGTTACAGACAGTACTACGCATAGTACATAATATGATGATGCTGATACATTTACTAGACTGTACTATTTTGACTTAAGGTTGGTTATTTTCCTGAAGATTTTGTGGAAGAAGAACCTCTTGATGACAGGTAAACTAATTTGAATAACACAGTAATGTCATGATTCTTTGTAGCTTTAATTAACCACAATTGAGAGAAGGAAGGTGAAGGCAAGCACTAAAGATACTTGAACTCTGGGGTTCGGGGGGTTGGCTTACTCTTGGGAAATTTATGAATTCTTGCACTAAACACTACAGTACCAACACTTTTTGTGCTCTGCACTTCAAGACTTCACTTTATTTTGTTTTTTATTTTGTAGTAATGGTGTTGATATTCCACCAAAACAATTATCAGGAGCCTTTTCTAACAATGGTTCACACGATTCAAGTTTAACCACAGAAAATGACAAAGAACAGAAAGGTACAATATTATTATCAAAGCTGTAGAACATACAATGTCATGTAATTTTAACTCATTCTTGCCTAAGCTGGCCAGATTATTGGCATTTAGACAGAGTAAAATAATAGCAAGATTCAGGCAGGAATGTAAAATAGTGTGCAGCATAGGCAGTGTTGGAACACAAATTGAAACATACTAAGGTAGGATATACTGCTGAAACATGGAACATAGAAGTCTAACATTTTGAGTAATTAAGGCCCTTCATCATGCACGAGGGCCTTTGGGCCTTCAGGAGGGCCTCTTTGCTCGAAACGTCCATGTTTCAGCAGTTAATATCCAACCCTACTATATTTCGATTCATGCAAGAATGGGGTTAACCCTCTGTTATGATTTTACTCTGGCCTGTTTGCAAAGTAACATGTGAGATGACTTTTACTAGCTTGTCAGTGGGTCAAATTAGAAAAGGCTAACAGTATTATTTTTTTAAATTTTATGGCTTGTAGAACTTAACCAGGACTTAAAAAGAACCAAAGCAGCTGAGGTACTGTAATAATTACATTTAACGTTAAACTACTGTACCAGGACTTAATTTAGCACATTAAAATACAATTTAGTAATTAAATATTATTCATGTTGTGTATCAGCATTTGCAACAAAGTTGTACTGTGGCAATTTTCACCAAATTACTTTAAGAAAAAGTTTTCCTCATACTAGACCAGGTGTTTTAAGGATGAATAAAATCATCATGCTTGACAGGAGTGTAGTTATCACTGTATAATTAAACTTATGAAACAAACCTTTTTACAGGAAATTCTTTCAACAGAAATATCATATTGCAATGGTTTAGATTTAATTGTTGAGGTAGGAACACATCTGTCAGTAAATAGAAATTAAGCAATTCTGTGGTTACAATCGAGTCTTGTAATTTGGTTACAGTAACCAGTGCTAGATTAACTGCAGTGTTATTTAATTATTTCCATAGCATTTTATTCAGCCCATGAAAATTTATGGTGTTTTATCAATGGAGGAAATAGATATCATATTTTCAAATGTTGAGGTAGGTATATGAAACCAGAGTAAACTAGTGAATGAAAAAGACCAGCTTATGAAGTTAGTGTTAGCAAATTTGGCTTTGTTGAAGTTTGGCAAAGTTGGCTTCTCTCAAAAAGATGTGGTACCAAGGATACAGTACCTTCATTGGTATGTGAAAATTCAATTCTTTATTGTTTTATTATTTTGGTTTTAGTCTCTTGCTGGTATAAGTAAGGAATTGGCTGCAAAATTAAAAGTGTGTTTGGACAAATGGGATGTGAAGAAGACTGTAATAGGAAATGTTCTTGTTGAAATGGTGAGTGTCTAAAGTGCAGTTTTAGCCTACAAACCATACCTGTGCTAGGGAAAAGAGGCTGTCCCCTTCGTACTGTAGGAAAAAGTTGTATTTGTTAGTTTTAATACTGTTCTGTGAGACACATTAACTTCAGCATAATGTAAAGTTAATTTTTAAAAATTGTTTTACAGTTTTATTATCTCAAAATGTTCAAGCCGTACTTTGATTCTCGTTCAGCAGCTAACCGGGTTTGTGATATGCAGTTGTACTGAACTTAGCAAAACTTGTATTGTATTCATCTATTGACACTTTTTTTGGTATTTATAATTTATATAAACTACAGTAGTTAGCATTCAAATAACAATTCCTTTTTTATAGATAAGAGTACGATATGAAAAATCTAATGAAAGATTTAAAAATTTCTTATCAAGAGTAAGTGCCTAGTAATTAAAAAATATGAATGATACCAGTAAGATGAAAGTATGTAGTTGGAGACATTTTGAACTACAAATTAATGTAATTTTTTTTGTTCTAGGTAAATTGTGGCCACACATTGGACTCACTGCTTTTGATGCCAATCCAAGTAGGTTAAAAAGTAATGATCGAGGCTTTAGTTAAAATAAAATGCAAACTATTTGTGATTTTATTTTATTTCAGAGAATTCCAAGATACGAGCTTTTACTAAAAGAACTAGTAAAACGCACACCTTCGGTAAGTGTGGGTCTTATGTAGTGAAGAGCTGAGACAGGACCCTGGGCATGAGGCAGGGGTATATAATATATATACTGTATATGTATATGTATATGTATAAATTGTATATGTATATGTATGTATATGTATATGTATATGTATATGTATATGTATATATGTATACGACCATTGGTCAAAAAAATGTAATAACGAGGTGGTCATATTGACAGGGTGGTCCATATGGCAGGGTTCCACTGTACATGTACCTACATGTATGTACCTACATGACATTGTACATTATACATTAAACATACCTAAACATACCTACATGTCCCTACACCTACCCGCATGTACGTACATGTACCTATATGAACCTACATGTACCTGCCTGTACCTACATGTACCTATATATACCTACAGTACATATATGTACTTATATGTACCCACATGTACCTACATATACCTATATGTACCTACATGTACCTATATGTACCTACATGTACCTATATATACCTACATTACCTATATGTACTTATATGTACCCACATGGATATATATATGTACCTACATGTACATACATGTACCTACATGTACCTATATGTACCTACATGTACCTACATGTACCTATATGTACGTATATGTACCTACATGTACCTATATGTACCTATATGTACTTGTGTGTACCTGTGCCTGGATGTACTGTACTTTTATGTGCAGTACATGAGTTGCCTATTATGGTTTCTTTTTTTCTTCTAGGATCATCCAGATTATGGAAATTTGTCAGAAGCTTTAGCTAAAGCAAAAGAGGTATGATATTGATAGCGAATTGCAAGACATTTTGAAGGAGATTTCCATGTGATGGTTTAAGTGCATATACATATAGGAACTGGATATAGCCAAAATATTTTATTGCGTTTTGATTCTGTTCATTCCAGACAGCTTCTGAACTCAATGAGCACATTCGACAAATTGAAAATGAATCCAAGATATTTAAAATTATTAAAATGTTTCCCAATGATGACTTGGTTAGTTGTAAACTCACATATATTGTATATAGATTTGTTTTTGTATGCTTTCCTTCCTTCCTTCCTTTCTTCCTTCCTTCCTTCCTTCCCTCCTTCCTTCCTTCCTTCCTTCCTTCCTTCCTTCCTTCCTTCCTTCCTTCCTTCCTTCCTTCCTTCCTTCCTTCCTTCCTTCCTTCCTTCCTTCCTTCCTTCCTTCCTGCCTTCCTTCCTTCCTTCCTTCCTTCCTTCCTGCCTTCCTGCCTTCCTTCCTTCCTTCCTTCCTGCCTTCCTTCCTTCCTTCCTTCCTTCCTGCCTTCCTTCCTTCCTTCCTGCCTTCCCTCCCCCCTTCCCTCCCTCCCTCCCTCCCTCCCTCCCTCCCTCCCTCCCTAGGCAAGCATATTAATTTAACTTAATCTTTTCTCATGTATAATTCTAGGATCTTATTATCAGTGACAGCAAAGATTCTAGCCTAAAAACTGGTGAGTTGCAGTAAACACCATTACACCAGCAAAACTCTCCTTGTTTTGTCAAACTTTTTTCCAAATTCTAGACCAGTAACATATTGCCATGTTTTTCCACTAATAAAATATGGCTAAACTATATAGTATTATTCTCTTTAACAGATTCCCCATCTTTGCCAAGGAAATTCAAAGCAAATCTAGATGTGGAGGATGGAAGATTGGAGAATGGGAGAAGGTCTGCTGACCTTTTAGTTTTTAAAATAGTGATTCGCACATTCCTCTATTAAGCCCCTCTTCTAATAACACACAGCCACCACCACTATCACCACCACTACTACCACTATTGCTACCAGCATCTCCACCACCACTACTAGTACCACCACAATGACCTCCATTAACAACACCACCATCACTACCACCACCACTACCACCACTACCATCACTACCACCACCACTACCATCACTACCACCACCACCATCACCACTACCACCATCACCACTACCACCATCACTACCACCACCACTGCCACCACTACCATCACTAACACTACCACCACCACTACCTTCACTACCATTACCACCACTACCATCACTGCTACTACCATCACTGCCACCACCATCACTGCCACCACCATCACTACCATCATTACCACCACCACCACTACCATTACTACCACCACTACCATTACTACCATAACTACCACCACTACCATCATTCCCACCACTACAATCACTACTACTACCATCATTACCACCACCACTACCATCACTACCACTACCAATACTACCACCACCACTACCTCCATCACCAACACCACCATCACTACACTACCACCACCACTACCACTAGCATCACTACCACCACCACTACCATCACTACCACCACCACTACCACCACCACTACCACCACCACTACCACCACCACTACCATCACTACCACCACCACTACCATCACTACCACTACCATCACTACCATCACTACTACTACCATCACTACCACCACCACCACTACCACCACATTGTCCACCACTACTACTACCATCACCACCACCACTACTACGACTACGACCACTACTACCACCACCACTACTACCACCACCACCATAAAGGAATGCAGTGTATTTGTTTAAGACAATGTATTTTTCATACATGTTTTTTACTAGTTTCATTCTCGGTTTTCCTAGAAGTGTGTCTTTAACGGACCTCGACAAAAGAGCTATTAGCCTTGGAATGGAGCATGCACCATCTGAGCCTTCTTTACACAGTCCTAGCAAAAAACATCACGATCCTAAGTCACATATTTTTAAAACGAGGTGGGTACTTGAAAAGGCGGTAAACTGCAAGAGGAAAAGACCAATATTTTTCGTTTGTTTTTTAGAATGTTTATTCACGAAGGACCAGTTCAAAAGGTCATATTCAAGCACAATGGTGGCGCAGCTTCAGATTCACTGGGTGAACTTTCAGATAGGTAAAATTCTTCCAAACCATTTGTTTGGATTTGATTTCAATTTCTACTATTATTTAGATAAACAATACCTTTCTTGTATAATAATAGTAGATGCTATTCAGAGTTTTCTGGAGGAGGGGGGGACTAGAATATGTTTACCCCCACACACACACACTTTTTAACAAGGCCAGTAATAAACAAGGCCAGTAATAAACAAGGCCAGTAATAAAGTTATGATTAACAAAATCACTAACCCAAGTACTTTGAATAAAGATATAATAAAGAATGCAGATATTCAATGTCCGGAAAAGTGTTGTCTTTTGAGTATTTTATGACGTTTTTGGCCCTTTAGAATTCTCTAAATCCTTGTCCTAAAATGAAGGAAATGGCATTTTAGAGACTCTAGATTTCAAAATTTCCCGGGGGACTATCCCCCCGGACCCCCCTAAACATTTCGCCCCCCCCCACTTTTAGGTCGCTCCAACGCCCCTGCCCACGATAATTATTCCACCTTTCTTGTATATTTAACTTTATTTCCTTCACTTATGAATAGCTTTGAATCTTTTTCTCGTTTATTCTAGGTATTTAATTTTATTTTCGGATATCGCTATAATAGCAGTGGTAAGTTCGGCGGTATTTTTACAGAAACGTTTAGATTGAATTCTACCATGTTTTTTAGAATACTAAATATTACTTTTATGAATTTACTAAGGCTAATTCTAGACGATTTTACTCATCTTTTTTCGTCGTTTTTTCCCCCTTCTTTTTATAGGAAGCGGGAAATGTTCTAACTGGAAACAAATTCAAATTAAAAGAAAGAATTAATTTAGCTCATTGTTGGTATGCTGGCGCTGACAGTTTTTTGAGGAAACAAGTTCCTGAAGAAAGTATGTCAGAAGTTGATCATTGTTATTAGTGTGCCGAGATTTGTACTAAAAAGTTAAATATATATTAGATATAAACATAGTTTTGATAATTATAGTCAAACCGGATGTTCTCTTGCGTACGACTTTGCAATATTGAAGCGCAACATTGCAATTTTGATTGGCGGATTCAATCAGCAACTTGCAAACGATTTATCACGATTCCTCGACGGGTTGCTTAAAATATTGGTTTTAAACATCGAACAACACATAAATGTGATGTTATACTTGAAGGTAATGGCTCTAACTTTATGTAGAATTTTGCATTATCCGACGTTTAGCATTTAAAACGATTTTTTAGGGCAACCCGTCGAGGAATCGTGATAAAGCCTGATTGAATCCATCAATCGAAATTGCAATGTTGCGTATATATCAATATTGCAAAGTCGCACGCAAGAGAACACCCGGTTTGACTATAAAGTTTTTTTGTTTTCAGCATTCCTGTTGGGCACTCCAAGAAAGACCTACCTCTTTCTGGCACCAACTGTTAAAGATAGAATAAATTGGGAAAAACTTCTTTGGCAGCGCATTTCTGAAGAAAAACGGAAATTTCAGCATGTAAGTCAAATTGTTTTCTCTTTTTCTCGTTTTGCTTTGCTTTTCTTCAATTTTTTTATTTTCATTCCCGTCTTCTTTTCTCTTCCTTCTTTTCTTTAACCCTCACTCTCTTCTGTTCTCTTTTCCACTCTTCTCTTCCTTTCCTACTGTCGTTTTCACTTTCCTCTTTTCCCTTCTCTACCCTTTTCTTTATCTTCTTCTTTCTTCCTTTTTTTCTCTTCTCTCCCCTCCCTGTTCTTCTTTTCTTTTCATTTTTCTTGTCTCTGCTCACCCTTCCCTTTCTATTTCTTTCTTTCTTTCTTTTCTTATACATTCTCTTCTTTCTCTCTATTTTTTTCGTGTCTGTTTTGCTAATATGCTAATTAAGTAACACCAAACAAATCTATTTTAATGTTTTTCCGTTTGTTTTTGCTGTACTAAACTCAGAGAGAAACTGTGAGCTGCAGACGGGACTCGAACCCACAACCTTCTGAATGCCAGCCGGACGCTCTCACCATTGAGCCACTGGAACTCAGATGGTAGACCGAGGTTGTTTTTCGATATGTATACGCCTGGGAACTAGTCAATCCGTACGTGTGTCACAAGTACTTGTTGGGCTACAAGTCGCATTGTGTCAGTTTATTTTCAGTAAATGTACGGTTTGACTAGCTCCCAGGTATAAATATCGAAAAACAACCTTCGGTCTACCATCTGAGTTCCAGTGGCTCAATGGTGAGAGCGTCCAGCTGGCATTCGGAAGGTTGTGGGTTCGAGCTGGAGTTCAGAGTTTTTCTCTGAGTTTAACTTACGACAGCTCGTACAGCAAAAATATACGAGAAAACTTTACCAACTTCACGCTGAAAACACTACTAACATACACATTTTATTGTATTTTTACTTGTGTTAAAAAAGTTCTGGAGAAATAAACCAATTCCAGATGGTATTTTCGTGAAAACGACGACCAAGTCAAGAGTGGAATATCTCGGTATGAACGAACATGGTATGTTGAAATATTCGAATGTTTGGTTGAAAACGAAAGTTCGTGTTTGTGTTTGTGTTTGTGTTTGTGTTTGTGTTTGTGTTTGTGTTTGTGTTTGTGTTTGTGTTTGTGTTTGTGTTTGTGTTTGTGTTTGTGTTTGTGTTTGTGTTTGTGTTTGTGTTTGTGTTTGTGTTTGTGTTTGTGTTTGTGTTTGTGTTTGTGTTTGTGTTTGTGTTTGTGTTTGTGTTTGTGTTTGTGTTTGTGTTTGTGTTTGTGTTTGTGTTTGTGTTTGTGTTTGTGTTTGTGTTTGTGTTTGTGTTTGTTTTGTGTTTGTGTTTGTGTTTGTGTTTGTGTTTGTGTTTGTGTTTGTGTTTGTGTTTGTGTTTGTGTTTGTGTTTGTGTTTGTGTTTGTGTTTGTGTTTGCGTTTGCGTTTGCGTTTGCGTTTGCGTTTGCGTTTGCGTTTGCGTTTGCGTTTGCGTTTGCGTTTGCGTTGGCGTTGGCGTTGGCGTTGGCGTTGGCGTTGGCGTTGGCGTTGGCGTTGGCGTTGGCGTTGGCGTTGGCGTTGGCGTTGGCGTTGGCGTTGGCGTTGGCGTTGGCGTTGGCGTTGGCGTTCGTGTTCGTGTTGGCGTTGTTGGTGTTGGTGTTGGTGTTGGTGTTGGTGTTCGTGATCGTGATTTTGTTTTATGCTTCTAAAACTAAGTTAAAATACTCATTAATAATTCATGACGAAAACACAAAAGAAATCAATACCGTAGCAGTGGTTGTAACTCGGATACAGCATCGTCCTGATTTACATAAACTTTAGCTTCGATTTTCTCGGCTAAAACAGACCGTATACCCAAAACAGTTGGTGAACTTGATTAGTTAGATGCATTTGTATTTTAAGAAAGATACAGCTTGAGCAGCCGAGCTGTATCTGATTTACTACGGCTCACTTGCAGCTCGCCTTGTAAATCAGATACAGCTCGGCTGCTCATGCTGTATCTATTACGAAAAGGTTGTTTTTTGTGGTTTTTTTTTCAGAATTAGACCTACATTTCAATGAAGATGTCAACGTGATTGGATTTCGTAAAGATGGCTTGTGGATTCCGGTAAGATATTTTAAGGTTGATTGACAGTTTATAAAATCATTAGAATTCAGGTTTGATGGTTTTTTTTGCTTTATCGTCACTCCAACTTTATGCGGTTATTTATATCAACTTTAATTATTTTTTCAAAGGGATTATACGACGAGGACCACTGTTTTTACAGTTTCCTCAAGGATTGGTAAGTTTTTGTGTTGAGCCGTCAGCTGCCTAACTTTAATCAGAAACGTAGAGAATCAGGCATGCTACATAGCAGCTTGTCTCGCAACGGCTATTGAAAACCACATCTCTCGCTATTGACTTACCAGCAACTCTGATCCACTCTGGCCAACTCGTATTAGCTTTGAACCTGTTAAGACTTTAACGAAAGTCCTTGAGCGTTTATAGGACTGTAGTCAACTGTCATTCTTCGCTTTCACTTGAAGCAATAAGAGCCAAAATAACTTTCTCACAACTTTTGTTTCCCTATACCTCGACTCTTTTTTTCCTGAAACATGTTCTGTAATTATATTTTTGGTCTATAATGTGTTTCATCTTTATCAACGCTTTGCTATTCTTTACAACATACTTTCTAATATTATTATCAAATTCATTAATAATTCATGACGAAAATTCAAAAGAAATGAATGTTTAATCAGCATCTTTAAATACGGATAAAACATTGATTAATAAAACATCAATGTTTTATCAAAGTTAATAGGCACTAGTGCGTCAAATTCAGCTTTTTCTAAGTTAAAATGATCTTATTTAACCTTTTCTACGACTCTTAAACAAAGTGTTCATCATTTACACTTACAATTTGATAAGTAAGTTAAAATATTCGCGTCCGATCTTTATGGGCATCTACAATGGCTCTACAATGACTCGCCATTGTAAATGCCCATAAAGATCGGCCGCTCATATTTTAACTATTACTTAGAACTGCGTTTTTGTGCAATGATAATTTTTTTTTTAAAAATTATTCTTAGGTTTCCTGGTGTAAACAGCATGGGAAAGTTTGGCTGGTTCCCAGGTAAGTTCACTTTTGAAAGTGAGGACGAAAAAGCGGTTTAAAAATCAAAATTAAATCAGAACGAATGATTTCGTCACCTATCTGAAAGTTCGCCAAGTGAACCTGAAACTGTTCGCCAAGTGAACCTGAACCTGTAAATATAACATTCTGAACTGGTCCTTCGTGGACAGTAATTCGTGAGGAAAACACAAAGATAATCAGTATCATGTCGGTGGTTTTATATAAAACTTATTGACGTCAGAAAGAATTATTAATTAGATGCAATTGAATGAATCATGAGCATCAGTGTTTTATCAGCGAAAAAATCAGATAAAAAAACCCGTACTGATTTCCTTTGTGTTTTCCTCATGAATTATTAATGCGTTTTTGAAGCTGTTCAAAACACTCGCATCACGTGTTTTATCAAGTCTAAAAATAAATATAACTTTATTTTTTACAGCTGAGTGTATTTCTGGAAATTTCACGGACAGCAAAGAAAAATGCATTGATCAGGTACCAGTTAAGTTGCTCAATAACCCTAACCCTAACATAAATAAAAAGAATGGTGTGGAGTGGAGTGGAGTGGTGTAGAGTAGTAGAGTAGAGTAGAGTAGAGTAGAGTAGAGTAGAGTAGAGTAGAGTAGAGTAGAGTAGAGTAGAGTAGAGTAGAGTAGAGTAGAGTAGAGTAGAATAGAATAGAATAGAGTGGAGTGGAATGAAGTAGAGTGGAGTGGAGTGGAGTAGAGTGGAATGGCGTGAAGTGGAATGGAGTGGAGTAGAGTGGAGTGGAGTGGAGTAGAGTGGAGTAGAGTGGAATGGAATGGAGTGGACTAGGGTGGAGTAGAATGGAATGGAGTGGAATGGAGTAGAGCGAATGGAGTGGAGTGGAGACTAGTAGAGTGTGGTAGAGTAGAGTGGACTGATATGGAATGGAGTAGTGGAGTCGAATGAAGTAAAGTGGAATGGATAAAGTGGAATGGGGTGGATTAATTGGAGTGTGGTAGGGTGGACTGGAATGGAGGTGATTAGAGTGGAGTGCAATGTAGAGTGCAGTGTAGACAGAAAGAAAAAACTACAATCTGTCTCAACAATGTTTTCTTTTCATATAGTTTAGCTATGTCTCAGTTGCCACAGCGCTTCAGATAAAACAAAAAATGCTGGAACTGGTAAGAGCATCATTTGAGTATTTAGCTAAAAATAGAACTCTTTACTTCTTGTCTCTAGCGACAGTTAGTTACTGTACTAAAATATTATACCTTTTTGATAGACACGATCTCATGTGCCATTGCAATTTCTAACATCAGTAAAAGTTTACAGAGCTGACAAAACTTTTAGGGTGAGTGAATATCAGTGACTGAAGGAGAATTACCAATCGAAGATTACGGTTTGTGGGTCTTTTCTCTCATGGTAGTAACCGCTGACCTTTTTCAATATTTTTTGTAATCGCACTGATGAACCGCGGGCGTGGCTGAGCCCACAGTCAAATAAAAATATACGGCAGAATATAGTCAGCGGTTGCTACCATGAGAAAAGGGACACGTATTTCTACCATCTTTTTCAGTCACTTATGCAGTAGTGAAATAATAAGGCAGTGATACTAAGTGATAATAATTTGAACTATTTGCATTTAATACTGAAATACATGATGTGGTGATGGTAGACTGTGTGGGAGAATGGTAATGGTAGACTGTGTGGGAGAAGGTCCGTTTGGTGTTTGTGTTCATGTTCGGGTTTGCGTTCGTGCTTGTGTTCGCGTTTGTGCTTGTGTTTGCGTTCGTACTTGTATTCGCGTTCGTGCTTGTGTTCACGTTCGTGCTTGTGTTCGCGTTCGTGCTTGTGTTCGCGTTCGCGTTCGTGCTTGTGTTCGCGTTTGTACTTGTGTTCGTGCTTGTGTTTGCGTGCGTGTTGATATTAGTTTGTTTGTGGCTTTGTAGACGTTTAAACTCAACGAATCAACCACAACAGAAGATATAATAAAGTAAGTTTGTTTAGCTTGTTTGATTAGTTATATTTTTATTTTTATTTTAACTGAATGAAACAATGTTGGAAACGAGAAGTCATTGCTTATCTGAGTCGAGTTTTTTAACACACTTCTCGGTGTTTTAAATCAAATAATAAACAATTTTCGAGCGTCTCATGTATTACTTAACAGTTACCCAGCCTAGTCCCAAGCTCTCTCGGCTGTTTCAATATTGGGCGGTGACGTCAAACCTAGCTACCAGTCTCATAACATACGCACGTGTTTCAGAACGACAGAAGGCTGACAGTTATCGTTTATTGTTTTTAAAATGACATCTAAAATGAAATCAACCATTTTCGTCTTTCTTTGTTTTTATAGTCATCTTGATAAACACAATCGTATAGTTGGCTTAACTCTTGAGAAGGATCTTATAGAACTCTGGGAAGAGTCGAAAGATGGCTCCGGTAAGTCTGTCTGTCATTCTGTCTGTCTGTCCGTCCATCTGTTCGTTTGTCCGTCCCTTCGTCCATCTGTTTGTCTGTCTGTCTCTCTGCCTGCCTGTTTAACTCCAAATTTACATTAACTTTTCTAAATATATTTTATTTCAATTTTCCAGTCAAACGAAAGCACAAACAGAATGAAAAAATCTTAGAAATTATCTCTTTCTGGGGTGAATATAAAGTAAGTAGGATCTGTACACATCTTTTTGCAATTAATTATAATAACTATAATGATATTCATAAATAATATAATTAATTATAATTAATTACTATAATTATAATTAATTATAATAATTATAATAATTATAATAATTATAATTAATGATAATAATTATAATTAATTATAATAATTATAATTAATTATAATAAATTATAATAATTATAATTAATTATAATAATTATAATTAATTATAATAAATTATAATAATTATAATAATTAATTAATTATAATAATTATAATTATTTATAACAATAAACAAAACTCTATCGAATATTGTTCTTTTATTCAGTTTGGAAATTAATTGTTCACTTTTTGTATTTTTAAAGTCTCAAATCTCGTTCGTGACTCGCACGCGTGGCATGAAAGAATCTGTCGAGACGCTCCTCGATCCCGTGATTGAATCAACGATTGAACGCCGACAGAGTCGCGGGGCTTCTCCAATCAGACGATTTACTGCAGTCGGGAACAGATACAAAGAGCCACTTAAAAAATCCGCCTCGTTTTCAGGCTTTCACTAGCGTAGAATGGAGGTATAAAGAATGACATTTCAGAAGACTAGCATCATTTCAGGCAAGGGAAATCTATTTAGCTTATCCTGTCATATAATGGCATTTATGACTTCTGAGAAGTCGATTTTCCCGAGACATTCAGACAAGGTCTATCGTGGTGAGATGGTGCATGTGGTAGAGATGGTACATGTGGTAGAGATGGTACATGTGGTAGAGATGGTGCATGTGGTAGAGATGGTACATGTGGTAGAGATGGTGCATGTGGTAGAGATGGTACATGTGGTACATGTGGTACATGTGGTACATGTGGTAGAGATGGTACATGTGGTAGAGATGGTACATGTGGTAGAGATGGTGCATGTGATAGAGATGGTACATGTGGTAGAGATGGTGCATGTGGTAGAGATATGTGAACAATGCTTGTTTCTACATGAACCATATATGCACATCTACCATATCTACCACATTGTTAAATATCTACCACATGTTGTTCACATGTATATATGTGAACATGTGGTAGACATGTGAACAACATGTGGTAGACAGGTGAACAACATGTGGTAGATATGTTAACAACATGTGGTAGATATGTCAACAACATGTGGTAGACATGTCAACAACATGTGGTAGATATGTCAACAACATGTGGTAGATATGTCAACAACATGTGGTAGATATGTCAACAACATGTGGTAGATATGTGAACAACATGTGGTAGATATGTGAACAACATGTGGTAGACATGTGAACAACATGTGGTAGATATGTCAACAACATGTGGTAGATATGTGAACAACATGTGTTAGATATGTGATGCATGTAACAACATGTGTTAGATATGTGATGCATGTAACAACATGTGGTAGATATGTGATGCATGTAACAACATGTGGTAGATATGTGATGCACATATGGTCCATGTAGAAACAAGCATTATTTTAAAGCTTGTACCATCGTATATTGAGAACTAACCACAAAATGACAATTTCAACAACTTTATTTTTCACACTCGCACGTCAGTGACAGTTTTAAATTGTAACGGAGGGCAAAACTAAACTAAATACAACAAATGTCAATAACGAAAGGGACAAGACTGACATAAAGAACGAATTAAGGTGGTGGTTCTATTTTTTGTCCGCTTTTCTTTATTCTTCAAATCGAATTTGTACAGTGAATTTTAACGTTGAATTCTTTTAACTCGAAATGAAAGCAAAACTTGTAAAAAGTATACAATAATTGTAATATAGAATGTACTTCATATAATAAAGAAATTAAAAATTATTAACTGCGGACTTTTTGAACAGTCTGACTGTCTGTCGTTGTTACAGGTATGATAAAGACGTAACAAGGTTGACAACAACAAGCTTGTAACGGCTTGCTATAATCACAGCTCGTTAACTGGCGTGCTATAAGCTTGTTTCGAATCCATCCTGTTGACAAACTGTGTGATTTTACGCGTGTAGGGGCCGGTGACATTTTTCCGATTCTACCAAGCAAAACTTTTTGTTCATTTATATCTATCTAATCATGGCTATACATGAAGTAATTGGAAGTTAGCACAATGAAGAGTTTTGTACGTTTTATTCTCAATGCACCAAACTACCAGAAATAGTATCAAGTGAGCTTAGTCAACTTCAGATGGTTTGGTAAACTGCTAGTCGCTCTCAAACGCACCAGAAAACTACCAGCCTGAGTGAGTGCTGGTCACTTTCAAACGCACCAGAAAACTACCAGCCTGAGTGAGTGCTGGTCACTTTCAAACGCACCAGAAAACTACCAGACAATGGTGAGTATGAGATAATGGTGAGTATCAAGTGATCTTAGTCAACTTCAGATGGTTTGGTAAACTGCTGGTCACTTTCAAACGCACCAGAAAACTACCAGATAATGGTGAGTATCAAGTGATCTTAGTCAACTCCAGATGGTTTGGTAAACTGCTGGTCACTTTCAAACGCACCAGAAAACTACCAGACAATGGTGATTATCAAGTGATCTTAGTCAACTTCAGATGGTTTGGTAAACTGCTGGTCACTTTTAAACGCACCAGAAAACTACCAGACAATGGTGATTATCAAGTGATCTTAGTCAACTTCAGATGGTTTGGTAAACTGCTGGTCACTTTTAAACGCACCAGAAAACTACCAGACAAGGGTGATTATTAAGTGATCTTAGTCAACTCCAGATGGTTTGGTAAACTGCTGGTCACTTTCAAATGCACCAGAAAACTACCAGACAAGGGTGATTATCAAGTGATCTTAGTCAACTTCAGATGGTTTGGTAAACTGCTGGTCACTTTCAAACGCACCAGAAAACTACCAGCCTGAGTGAGTGCTGGTCACTTTCAAACGCACCAGAAAACTACCAGACAATGGTGAGTATCAAGTGATCTTAGTCAACTTCAGATGGTTTGGTAAACTGCTGGTCACTTTCAAACGCACCAGAAAACTACCAGACAATGGTGAGTATCAAGTGATCTTAGTCAACTTCAGATGGTTTGGTAAACTGCTGGTCACTTTTAAACGCACCAGAAACTACCAGACCGAGAATGGCGAGTACTGGTCACTTTCAAATGCACCAGAAAACTACCTGACAGAATGGTGAGTGATCTTAGTCAACTTCAGAATTGGTAAACCGTTGGTCACTCTCAAACAAAAACTGCAAACCCCACGAACTGGCAGCTGCAAGAAGACTGGGCTCTCGGAGAAGAATACACCATAGGAAATGCCTTCCTAGAACATCAAACGTACACGAAGCTAAAGCTAGACCTTTGGTAGTCTGTGTCACAGCCCTAAGAGTAAGGTATGTGAACACTCGAGCGATTGCTTGTTCTTGCATAAATTAAATCCCAAGTTTTGGGGGAAATAATTTAAGGGACTATTAAAGTCAGTCTAAGGCAAGGCTAGGGCAAATTATTGCAAGGAGGACTAAGGCGAGGTAAGTACGCTTCTCTTCCCCAGACAAACTCTCACCATCCAAAATGCCATAAGAACTCGAGTGTTCGTCTTTCTCGTGGGATCTATCGAATCTCTTCAAACAATTTTTTCTCACATCTGGCCTTGAGATTCTCATTTGTCTTAACTCCTCGTCCATGAGTCGATTTCGTCGATTTATCCATTTCCAAAAGAGAAGAGAACGCAAGAAAATGATCGATGCTGTTAAAAGAGCAACAAGAAAACTCCGCCATGTTTGTGTTGGTTATGACGCGTCACCACTCGGGATTCGTCGGAATTGCTCGGGTTTCCGAAAGTCATTTTGAACCATGGGAAATATTTTGCGGGAAATTTAAAGTCCAAGGAGAACAACATGCAATATGGCGAAAGAAATATAGAGGAAACTCGTGTTTTAATCCGGAAAAATCATCTCCATCCGTAAGTTTTAAGCCTTTATCGAAGTCCACGAAGATTCACTGATTGTTAAGCTATTAACTGGACGTAATATTTGTGTTTTTTGGACATTATAATCGACGAAATGACAAATCTAATGAACTAATGCATTTGTTTGTTTTCTAGCTGTTCTCTACCAAGTGTTGTTGCTTGAGACATTTACGAATACCTTTATGAATACCTGTACAAATAATTGCATGGATTGAAACTGTGTATGGAGTACTTCAATGGTATCCTGATTCAAGATAGCCAAGGTGTGTTCATATTGGATTTATTAATTTTTTTAACTGCTTTCGGTAACTGGCTTTTCCTATCTTAGCATGTTAATATATTTGTTTAAAAGTTGTAGACAGTGTAGTGTCTTGTCATTTAAATATTTTATGATAATATTGTTTAACATCTGTTGTTTGAATCAATTTAAGGTAACCAGTACTGCTGCTTGAAGAAAAGGATGCAGAAAAGTGTGCAGAGAGTACGTATTGGTAAACGTAAGTTAAATGTTAATCAACTTTTTTTACCTTCATGGCAAAGTTTTTAGTTTTTGTTACTATATATGACATTTTAAGGGTTAAATTTAATAATGGACATTGTTGATATGACCAGCTGAGCTGTTATAATTGGAACTTGTCAGTCCACGTTGAGCAAATGTTTTCTTAAACTTTATGGACACTTTTGACTGTGAATATAGAGTTCTGTGAATTGGCTGACATATTTACCAACACCAAGCTTGTCGGAATGATCTTTTCTTTGCAGAGATGGGAGTGAAGTAAGTTGAGAAAAGACCTTGGGTATTAGGTTGAATTGCTTTCTATAGTAGACTTGGGGTTTGCTATTCCTTTTCCTGTCCTTACTGCTCTTTGTCCTAGCTGTAATCATTGTTCTCTTGAGTTCAGTGAGCCACTTACCTACCCACTACCTATAAATTACCTGGTACCCCAGGCGCTTAGCTCACCTCTATGGTAGAAAGCAATACAACCTCCTACCCAAGGTCTTTTCTTTGCTACCTTTATTTCTACAACTGTATTGAGAAAATTACAACTACTGGTAGCTAGGTGTATTCTAAATGGTCATTATGAAGGCAAATATCTAGGTAAACATTTCTATTTGAGTCTTACTGGTCAAAATGTTTAGGGGTTAGCCTTTACTTTTTGACCGATTTTGGTCACTTTTGAAACTTTTGAGTTGGGGTCAAAAACGCTTCAATAAAGTCGTTTTAAACCTTCTGTGAAAAGGAGAAGGCTGTATATGGCTAAAAATATTTTTTTGGATTTTTTGAAAAAAGTCCGGAAAAAAAAAGTAAAGGGGTTAGTTAGCCTTTACTTTTTGACCGATTTTGGTCACTTTTGAAACTTTTGAGTTGGGGTCAAAAACGGTTTAATAAAGTCGTTTTAAACCTTCTGTGAAAAGAAGGCTGTATTTTGCCTAAAAATTTTTTTTTGGATTTTTTTAAAAAAGTCCGGAAAAAAAAAGTAAAGGGGTTAGCCTTTACTTTTTGACCGATTTCGGTCAAAAAAATTTTTTTTAGCCAAAATACGGCCTCCTCCTTTTCACAGAAGGTTTAAAACGACTTTATTTAACCGTTTTTGACCCTAACTCAAAAGTTTCAAAACTGACCAAAATCGGTCAAAAAGTAAAGGCTAACCCCTTTACTTTTTTTTCCGGGACATTTTTCAAAAAATCCAAAAAATTTTTTTTAGCCAAAGTACAGCCTTCTCCTTTTCACACAAGGTTTAAAACGACTTTATTTAACTGTTTTTGACCCTAATTCAAAAGTTTCAAAAGTGACCAAAATCGGTCGAAAAGTAAAGGCTAACCCCTTTACCTTTTTTTTTCCCGGACTTTTTGCAAAAAATCCAAAAAAATATTTTTAGCCAAAATACAGCCTTCTCCTTTTCACAGAAGGTTTAAAACGACTTTATTTAACCGTTTTTGACGCTAACTCAAAAGTGACCAAAATCGGTCAAAAAGTAAAGGCTAACCCCTTTACTTTTTTTTTCCGGACTTTTTTCAAAAAATCCAAAAAATTTTTTTTAGCCAAAGTACAGCCTTCTCCTTTTCACACAAGGTTTAAAACGACTTTATTTAACCGTTTTTGACGCTAACTCAAAAGTGACCAAAATCGGTCAAAAAGTAAAGGCTAACCCCTTTACTTTTTTTTTCCGGACTTTTTTCAAAAAATCCCAAAAAATATTTTTAGCCAAAATACAGCCTTCTCCTTTTCACAGAAGGTTTAAAACGACTTTATTTAACTGTTTTTGACACTAACTCAAAAGTTTCAAAAGTTACCAAAATCGGTCAAAAAGTAAAGGCTAACCCCTTTACTTTTTTTTTCCGGACTTTTTTCAAAAAATCCAAAAAAATATTTTTAGCCAAAATACAGCCTTCTCCTTTTCACAGAAGGTTTAAAACGACTTTATTTAACTGTTTTTGACCCTAACTCAAAAGTTTCAAAAGTGACCAAAATCGGTCAAAAAGTAAAGGCTAACCCCTTTACTTTTTGACCGATTTTGACCATAAAAAGTAAACTGGTTTATCTCATTAAAAATTGAATGGATTGTTCTACTTTTTTCAGTGGTTATTCCATAGTTGGTGTGCTATACAATGAACTAAAATATTTAGCCTTACTTCCAAAGTTGAAAAATGGCCAAAATCGGTCAAAAAGTAAAGGCTAACCCCTTTACTTTTTGACCGATTTTGACCATAAAAAGTAAACTGGTTTATCTCATTAAAAATTGAATGGATTGTTCTACTTTTTTCAGTGGTTATTCCATAGTTGGTGTGCTATACAATGAACTAAAATATTTAGCCTTACTTCCAAAGTTGAAAAATGGCCAAAATCGGTCAAAAAGTAAAGGCTAACCCCTTTACTTTTTGACCGATTTTTACCATAAAAAGTAAACTGGTTTATCTCATTAAAAATTGAATGGATTGTTCTACTTTTTTCAGTGGTTATTCCATAGTTGGTGTGCTATACAACGAACTAAAATATTTAGCCTTACTTCCAAAGTTGAAAAATGGCCAAAATCGGTCAAAAAGTAAAGGCTAACCCCTTTACTTTTTTTTTTCCAAATGTTTTTCAAAAAATCAAAAACATTTTTTTTAGCCAAAATACAGCCTTCTCCTTTTCACAGAAGGTCTAAAACGACTTTATTTAACCGTTTTTGACCCTAACTCAAAAGTTTCAAAAGTGACCAAAATCGGTCAAAAAGTAAAGGCTAGCCCCTTTACTTTTTGACCGATTTTGACCATAAAAAGTAAACTGGTTTATCTCATTAAAAATTGAATGGATTGTTCTACTTTTTTCAGTGGTTATTCCATAGTTGGTGTGCTATACAATGAACTAAAATATTTAGCCTTACTTCCAAAGTTGAAAAATGGCCAAAATCGGTCAAAAAGTAAAGGCTTTATTTAACCGTTTTTGACCCTAACTCAAAATTTTCAAAACTGACCAAAATCGGTCAAAAAGTAAAGGCTAACCCCTTTACTTTTTTTTTCCGGACTTTTTTCAAAAAATCCCAAAAAATATTTTTAGCCAAAATACAGCCTTCTCCTTTTCACAGAAGGTTTAAAACGACTTTATTTAACTGTTTTTGACACTAACTCAAAAGTTTCAAAAGTTACCAAAATCGGTCAAAAAGTAAAGGCTAACCCCTTTACTTTTTTTTTCCGGACTTTTTTCAAAAAATCCCAAAAAATATTTTTAGCCAAAATACAGCCTTCTCCTTTTCACAGAAGGTTTCAAACGACTTTATTTAATCGTTTTTGACACTAACTCAAAAGTTTCAAAAGTGACCAAAATCGGTCAAAAAGTAAAGGCTAACCCCTTTACTTTTTGACCGATTTTGACCATAAAAAGTAAACTGGTTTATCTCATTAAAAATTGAATGGATTGTTCTACTTTTTTCAGTGGTTATTCCATAGTTGGTGTGCTATACAATGAACTAAAATATTTAGCCTTACTTCCAAAGTTGAAAAATGGCCAAAATCGGTCAAAAAGTAAAGGCTAACCCCTTTACTTTTTTTTTTCCGGATTTTTTTCAAAAAATAAAAAAATTTTTTTTTAGCCAAAATACAGCCTTCTCGTTTTCACAGAACGTTTAAAACGACTTTATTTAACCGGTTTTGACCCTAACTCAAAAGTTTCAAAAGTGACCAAAATCGGTCAAAAAGTAAAGGCTAACCCCTTTACTTTTTGACCGATTTTGACCATAAAAAGTAAACTGGTTTATCTCATTAAAAATTGAATGGATTGTTCTACTTTTTTCAGTGGTTATTCCATAGTTGGTGTGCTATACAATGAACTAAAATATTTAGCCTTACTTCCAAAGTTGAAAAATGGCCAAAATCGGTCAAAAAGTAAAGGCTAACCCCTTTACTTTTTTTTTTCCGGATTTTTTTCAAAAAATAAAAAAATTTTTTTTTAGCCAAAATACAGCCTTCTCGTTTTCACAGAACGTTTAAAACGACTTTATTTAACCGGTTTTGACCCTAACTCAAAAGTTTCAAAAGTGACCAAAATCGGTCAAAAAGTAAAGGCTAACCCCTTTACTTTTTGACCGATTTTGACCATAAAAAGTAAACTGGTTTATCTCATTAAAAATTGAATGGATTGTTCTACTTTTTTCAGTGGTTATTCCATAGTTGGTGTGCTATACAATGAACTAAAATATTTAGCCTTACTTCCAAAGTTGAAAAATGGCCAAAATCGGTCAAAAAGTAAAGGCTAACCCCTTTACTTTTTGACCGATTTTGACCATAAAAAGTAAACTGGTTTATCTCATTAAAAATTGAATGGATTGTTCTACTTTTTTCAGTGGTTATTCCATAGTTGGTGTGCTATACAATGAACTAAAATATTTAGCCTTACTTCCAAAGTTGAAAAATGGCCAAAATCGGTCAAAAAGTAAAGGCTAACCCCTTTACTTTTTGACCGATTTTGACCATAAAAAGTAAACTGGTTTATCTCATTAAAAATTGAATGGATTGTTCTACTTTTTTCAGTGGTTATTCCATAGTTGGTGTGCTATACAATGAACTAAAATATTTAGCCTTACTTCCAAAGTTGAAAAATGGCCAAAATCGGTCAAAAAGTAAAGGCTAACCCCTTTACTTTTTTTTTTCCGGATTTTTTTCAAAAAATAAAAAAAATTTTTTTTAGCCAAAATACAGCCTTCTCGTTTTCACAGAACGTTTAAAACGACTTTATTTAACCGGTTTTGACCCTAACTCAAAAGTTTCAAAAGTGACCAAAATCGGTCAAAAAGTAAAGGCTAACCCCTTTACTTTTTGACCGATTTTGACCATAAAAAGTAAACTGGTTTATCTCATTAAAAATTGAATGGATTGTTCTACTTTTTTCAGTGGTTATTCCATAGTTGGTGTGCTATACAATGAACTAAAATATTTAGCCTTACTTCCAAAGTTGAAAAATGGCCAAAATCGGTCAAAAAGTAAAGGCTAACCCCTTTACTTTTTGACCGATTTTGACCATAAAAAGTAAACTGGTTTATCTCATTAAAAATTGAATGGATTGTTCTACTTTTTTCAGTGGTTATTCCATAGTTGGTGTGCTATACAATGAACTAAAATATTTAGCCTTACTTCCAAAGTTGAAAAATGGCCAAAATCGGTCAAAAAGTAAAGGCTAACCCCTTTACTTTTTGACCGATTTTGACCATAAAAAGTAAACTGGTTTATCTCATTAAAAATTGAATGGATTGTTCTACTTTTTTCAGTGGTTATTCCATAGTTGGTGTGCTATACAATGAACTAAAATATTTAGCCTTACTTCCAAAGTTGAAAAATGGCCAAAATCGGTCAAAAAGTAAAGGCTAACCCCTTTACTTTTTGACCGATTTTGACCATAAAAAGTAAACTGGTTTATCTCATTAAAAATTGAATGGATTGTTCTACTTTTTTCAGTGGTTATTCCATAGTTGGTGTGCTATACAATGAACTAAAATATTTAGCCTTACTTCCAAAGTTGAAAAATGGCCAAAATCGGACAAAAAGTAAAGGCTAACCCCTTTACTTTTTGACCGATTTTGACCATAAAAAGTAAACTGGTTTATCTCATTAAAAATTGAATGGATTGTTCTACTTTTTTCAGTGGTTATTCCATAGTTGGTGTGCTATACAACGAACTAAAATATTTAGCCTTACTTCCAAAGTTGAAAAATGGCCAAAATCGGTCAAAAAGTAAAGGCTAACCCCTTTACTTTTTGACCGATTTTCACCATAAAAAGTAAACTGGTTTATCTCATTAAAAATTGAATGGATTGTTCTACTTTTTTCAGTGGTTATTCCATAGTTGGTGTGCTATACAATGAACTAAAATATTTAGCCTTACTTCCAAAGTTGAAAAATGGCCAAAATCGGTGAAAAAGTAAAGGCTAACCCCTTTACTTTTTTTTCAAAAAATCCAAAAAAAATATTTTTAGCCAAAATACAGCCTTCTCCTTTTCACAGAAGGTTTAAAACGACTTTATTTAACCGTTTTTGACCCCAACTCAAAAGTTTCAAAAGTGACCAAAAACCGTCAAAAAGTAAAGGCTAACAACCCCTTTACTTTTTTTTTCCCGGACTTTTTGCAAAAAATCCAAAAAAATTTTTTTAGCCAAAATACAGCCTTCTCCTTTTCACAGAAGGTTTAAAACGACTTTATTTAACTGTTTTTAACCCTAACTCAAAAGTTTCAAAACTGACCAAAATCGGTCAAAAAGTAAAGGCTAACCCCTTTACTTTTTTTTCCGGGACATTTTTTAAAAAATCAAAAAAATTTTTTTTAGCCAAAGTACAGCCTTCTCCTTTTCACAGAAGGTTTAAAACGACTTTATTTAACTGTTTTTGACGCTAACTCAAAAGTTTCAAAAGTGACCAAAATCGGTCAAAAAGTAAAGGCTAACCCCTTTACTTTTTGACCGATTTTGACCATAAAAAGTAAACTGGTTTATCTCATTAAAAATTGAATGGATTGTTCTACTTTTTTCAGTGGTTATTCCATAGTTGGTGTGCTATACAATGAACTAAAATATTTAGCCTTACTTCCAAAGTTGAAAAATGGCCAAAATCGGTCAAAAAGTAAAGGCTAACCCCTTTACTTTTTTTTTTCTGGACTTTTTTCAAAAAATCCAAAAAAATATTTTTAGCCAAAATACAGCCTTCTCCTTTTCACAGAAGGTTTAAAACGACTTTATTTAACTGTTTTTAACCCTAACTCAAAAGTTTCAAAAGTGACCAAAATCGGTCAAAAAGTAAAGGCTAACCCCTTTACTTTTTTTTTCTCCGGATTTTGACCATAAAAAGTAAACTGGTTTATCTCATTAAAAATTGAATGGATTGTTCTACTTTTTTCAGTGGTTATTCCATAGTTGGTGTGCTATACAATGAACTAAAATATTTAGCCTTACTTCCAAAGTTGAAAAATGGCCAAAATCGGTCAAAAAGTAAAGGCTAACCCCTTTACTTTTTGACCGATTTTGACCATAAAAAGTAAACTGGTTTATCTCATTAAAAATTGAATGGATTGTTCTACTTTTTTCAGTGGTTATTCCATAGTTGGTGTGCTATACAATGAACTAAAATATTTAGCCTTACTTCCAAAGTTGAAAAATGGCCAAAATCGGTCAAAAAGTAAAGGCTAACCCCTTTACTTTTTTTTTTCCGGATTTTTTTCAAAAAATAAAAAAAAAATTTTTTACCCAAAATACAGCCTTCTCGTTTTCACAGAACGTTTAAAACGACTTTATTTAACCGGTTTTGACCCTAACTCAAAAGTTTCAAAAGTGACCAAAATCGGTCAAAAAGTAAAGGCTAACCCCTTTACTTTTTGACCGATTTTGACCATAAAAAGTAAACTGGTTTATCTCATTAAAAATTGAATGGATTGTTCTACTTTTTTCAGTGGTTATTCCATAGTTGGTGTGCTATACAATGAACTAAAATATTTAGCCTTACTTCCAAAGTTGAAAAATGGCCAAAATCGGTCAAAAAGTAAAGGCTAACCCCTTTACTTTTTGACCGATTTTGACCATAAAAAGTAAACTGGTTTATCTCATTAAAAATTGAATGGATTGTTCTACTTTTTTCAGTGGTTATTCCATAGTTGGTGTGCTATACAATGAACTAAAATATTTAGCCTTACTTCCAAAGTTGAAAAATGGCCAAAATCGGTCAAAAAGTAAAGGCTAACCCCTTTACTTTTTGACCGATTTTGACCATAAAAAGTAAACTGGTTTATCTCATTAAAAATTGAATGGATTGTTCTACTTTTTTCAGTGGTTATTCCATAGTTGGTGTGCTATACAATGAACTAAAATATTTAGCCTTACTTCCAAAGTTGAAAAATGGCCAAAATCGGTCAAAAAGTAAAGGCTAACCCCTTTACTTTTGACCGATTTTGACCATAAAAAGTAAACTGGTTTATCTCATTAAAAATTGAATGGATTGTTCTACTTTTTTCAGTGGTTATTCCATAGTTGGTGTGCTATACAATGAACTAAAATATTTAGCCTTACTTCCAAAGTTGAAAAATGGCCAAAATCGGTCAAAAAGTAAAGGCTAACCCCTTTACTTTTTGACCGATTTTGACCATAAAAAGTAAACTGGTTTATCTCATTAAAAATTGAATGGATTGTTCTACTTTTTTCAGTGGTTATTCCATAGTTGGTGTGCTATACAATGAACTAAAATATTTAGCCTTACTTCCAAAGTTGAAAAATGGCCAAAATCGGTCAAAAAGTAAAGGCTAACCCCTTTACTTTTTGACCGATTTTGACCATAAAAAGTAAACTGGTTTATCTCATTAAAAATTGAATGGATTGTTCTACTTTTTTCAGTGGTTATTCCATAGTTGGTGTGCTATACAATGAACTAAAATATTTAGCCTTACTTCCAAAGTTGAAAAATGGCCAAAATCGGTCAAAAAGTAAAGGCTAACCCCTTTACTTTTTTTCAAAAAATCCAAAAAAATATTTTTAGCCAAAATACAGCCTTCTCCTTTTCACAGAAGGTTTAAAACGACTTTATTTAACCGTTTTTGACCCCAACTCAAAAGTTTCAAAAGTGACCAAAATCCGTCAAAAAGTAAAGGCTAACAACCCCTTTACTTTTTTTTTCCCGGACTTTTTGCAAAAAATTCAAAAAATTTTTTTTAGCCAAAATACAGCCTTCTCCTTTTCACAGAAGGTTTAAAACGACTTTATTTAACTGTTTTTAACCCTAACTCAAAAGTTTCAAAACTGACCAAAATCGGTCAAAAAGTAAACGCTAACCCCTTTACTTTTTTTTCCGGGACATTTTTCAAAAAATCAAAAAAAATTTTTTTAGCCAAAGTACAGCCTTCTCCTTTTCACAGAAGGTTTAAAACGACTTTATTTAACTGTTTTTGACGCTAACTCAAAAGTTTCAAAAGTGACCAAAATCGGTCAAAAAGTAAAGGCTAACCCCTTTACTTTTTTTTTTTCTGGACTTTTTTCAAAAAATCAAAAAAATTTTTTTTAGCCAAAATACAGCCTTCTCCTTTTCACAGAAGGTTTAAAACGACTTTATTTAACTGTTTTTAACCCTAACTCAAAAGTTTCAAAAGTGACCAAAATCGGTCAAAAAGTAAAGGCTAACCCCTTTACTTTTTTTTTCTCCGGATTTTGACCATAAAAAGTAAACTGGTTTATCTCATTAAAAATTGAATGGATTGTTCTACTTTTTTCAGTGGTTATTCCATAGTTGGTGTGCTATACAACGAACTAAAATATTTAGCCTTACTTCCAAAGTTGAAAAATGGCCAAAATCGGTCAAAAAGTAAAGGCTAACCCCTTTACTTTTTGACCGATTTTGACCATAAAAAGTAAACTGGTTTATCTCATTAAAAATTGAATGGATTGTTCTACTTTTTTCAGTGGTTATTCCATAGTTGGTGTGCTATACAATGAACTAAAATATTTAGCCTTACTTCCAAAGTTGAAAAATGGCCAAAATCGGTCAAAAAGTAAAGGCTAACCCCTTTACTTTTTGACCGATTTTGACCATAAAAAGTAAACTGGTTTATCTCATTAAAAATTGAATGGATTGTTCTACTTTTTTCAGTGGTTATTCCATAGTTGGTGTGCTATACAATGAACTAAAATATTTAGCCTTACTTCCAAAGTTGAAAAATGGCCAAAATCGGTCAAAAAGTAAAGGCTAACCCCTTTACTTTTTTTCAAAAAATCCAAAAAAAATTTTTTTTAGCCAAAATACAGCCTTCTCCTTTTCACAGAAGGTTTAAAACGACTTTATTTAACCGTTTTTGACCCCAACTCAAAAGTTTCAAAAGTGACCAAAATCCGTCAAAAAGTAAAGGCTAACAACCCTTTACTTTTTTTTTTCCCGGACTTTTTGCAAAAAATTCAAAAAATTTTTTTTAGCCAAAATACAGCCTTCTCCTTTTCACAGAAGGTTTAAAACGACTTTATTTAACTGTTTTTAACCCTAACTCAAAAGTTTCAAAACTGACCAAAATCGGTCAAAAAGTAAACGCTAACCCCTTTACTTTTTTTTCCGGACATTTTTCAAAAAATAAAAAAAAATTTTTTTAGCCAAAGTACAGCCTTCTCCTTTTCACAGAAGGTTTAAAACGACTTTATTTAACTGTTTTTGACGCTAACTCAAAAGTTTCAAAAGTGACCAAAATCGGTCAAAAAGTAAAGGCTAACCCCTTTACTTTTTTTTTTCTGGACTTTTTTCAAAAAATCAAAAAAATTTTTTTTAGCCAAAATACAGCCTTCTCCTTTTCACAGAAGGTTTAAAACGACTTTATTTAACTGTTTTTAACCCTAACTCAAAAGTTTCAAAAGTGACCAAAATCGGTCAAAAAGTAAAGGCTAACCCCTTTACTTTTTTTTTCTCCGGATTTTGACCATAAAAAGTAAACTGGTTTATCTCATTAAAAATTGAATGGATTGTTCTACTTTTTTCAGTGGTTATTCCATAGTTGGTGTGCTATACAACGAACTAAAATATTTAGCCTTACTTCCAAAGTTGAAAAATGGCCAAAATCGGTCAAAAAGTAAAGGCTAACCCCTTTACTTTTTGACCGATTTTCACCATAAAAAGTAAACTGGTTTATCTCATTAAAAATTGAATGGATTGTTCTACTTTTTTCAGTGGTTATTCCATAGTTGGTGTGCTATACAATGAACTAAAATATTTAGCCTTACTTCCAAAGTTGAAAAATGGCCAAAATCGGTCAAAAAGTAAAAGCTAACCCCTTTACTTTTTTTTCAAAAAATCCAAAAAAATATTTTTAGCCAAAATACAGCCTTCTCCTTTTCACAGAAGGTTTAAAACGACTTTATTTAACTGTTTTTGACCCCAACTCAAAAGTTTCAAAAGTGACCAAAAACCGGTCAAAAAGTAAAGGCTAACAACCCCTTTACTTTTTTTTTCCCGGACTTTTTGCAAAAAATCCAAAAAAATTTTTTTTAGCCAAAATACAGCCTTCTCCTTTTCACAGAAGGTTTAAAACGACTTTATTTAACTGTTTTTAACCCTAACTCAAAAGTTTCAAAACTGACCAAAATCGGTCAAAAAGTAAAGGCTAACCCCTTTACTTTTTTTTTCCGGGACATTTTTTAAAAAATCAAAAAAATTTTTTTTAGCCAAAGTACAGCCTTCTCCTTTTCACAGAAGGTTTAAAACGACTTTATTTAACTGTTTTTGACGCTAACTCAAAAGTTTCAAAAGTGACCAAAATCGGTCAAAAAGTAAAGGCTAACCCCTTTACTTTTTGACCGATTTTGACCATAAAAAGTAAACTGGTTTATCTCATTAAAAATTGAATGGATTGTTCTACTTTTTTCAGTGGTTATTCCATAGTTGGTGTGCTATACAATGAACTAAAATATTTAGCCTTACTTCCAAAGTTGAAAAATGGCCAAAATCGGTCAAAAAGTAAAGGCTAACCCCTTTACTTTTTTTTTTCTGGACTTTTTTCAAAAAATCCAAAAAAATATTTTTAGCCAAAATACAGCCTTCTCCTTTTCACAGAAGGTTTAAAACGACTTTATTTAACTGTTTTTAACCCTAACTCAAAAGTTTCAAAAGTGACCAAAATCGGTCAAAAAGTAAAGGCTAACCCCTTTACTTTTTTTTTCTCCGGATTTTGACCATAAAAAGTAAACTGGTTTATCTCATTAAAAATTGAATGGATTGTTCTACTTTTTTCAGTGGTTATTCCATAGTTGGTGTGCTATACAATGAACTAAAATATTTAGCCTTACTTCCAAAGTTGAAAAATGGCCAAAATCGGTCAAAAAGTAAAGGCTAACCCCTTTACTTTTTGACCGATTTTGACCATAAAAAGTAAACTGGTTTATCTCATTAAAAATTGAATGGATTGTTCTACTTTTTTCAGTGGTTATTCCATAGTTGGTGTGCTATACAATGAACTAAAATATTTAGCCTTACTTCCAAAGTTGAAAAATGGCCAAAATCGGTCAAAAAGTAAAGGCTAACCCCTTTACTTTTTTTTTTCCGGATTTTTTCCAAAAAATAAAAAAAATTTTTTTTAGCCAAAATACAGCCTTCTCGTTTTCACAGAACGTTTAAAACGACTTTATTTAACCGGTTTTGACCCTAACTCAAAAGTTTCAAAAGTGACCAAAATCGGTCAAAAAGTAAAGGCTAACCCCTTTACTTTTTGACCGATTTTGACCATAAAAAGTAAACTGGTTTATCTCATTAAAAATTGAATGGATTGTTCTACTTTTTTCAGTGGTTATTCCATAGTTGGTGTGCTATACAATGAACTAAAATATTTAGCCTTACTTCCAAAGTTGAAAAATGGCCAAAATCGGTCAAAAAGTAAAGGCTAACCCCTTTACTTTTTGACCGATTTTGACCATAAAAAGTAAACTGGTTTATCTCATTAAAAATTGAATGGATTGTTCTACTTTTTTCAGTGGTTATTCCATAGTTGGTGTGCTATACAATGAACTAAAATATTTAGCCTTACTTCCAAAGTTGAAAAATGGCCAAAATCGGTCAAAAAGTAAAGGCTAACCCCTTTACTTTTTGACCGATTTTGACCATAAAAAAGTAAACTGGTTTATCTCATTAAAAATTGAATGGATTGTTCTACTTTTTTCAGTGGTTATTCCATAGTTGGTGTGCTATACAATGAACTAAAATATTTAGCCTTACTTCCAAAGTTGAAAAATGGCCAAAATCGGTCAAAAAGTAAAGGCTAACCCCTTTACTTTTTGACCGATTTTGACCATAAAAAGTAAACTGGTTTATCTCATTAAAAATTGAATGGATTGTTCTACTTTTTTCAGTGGTTATTCCATAGTTGGTGTGCTATACAATGAACTAAAATATTTAGCCTTACTTCCAAAGTTGAAAAATGGCCAAAATCGGTCAAAAAGTAAAGGCTAACCCCTTTACTTTTTGACCGATTTTGACCATAAAAAGTAAACTGGTTTATCTCATTAAAAATTGAATGGATTGTTCTACTTTTTTCAGTGGTTATTCCATAGTTGGTGTGCTATACAATGAACTAAAATATTTAGCCTTACTTCCAAAGTTGAAAAATGGCCAAAATCGGTCAAAAAGTAAAGGCTAACCCCTTTACTTTTTGACCGATTTTGACCATAAAAAGTAAACTGGTTTATCTCATTAAAAATTGAATGGATTGTTCTACTTTTTTCAGTGGTTATTCCATAGTTGGTGTGCTATACAATGAACTAAAATATTTAGCCTTACTTCCAAAGTTGAAAAATGGCCAAAATCGGTCAAAAAGTAAAGGCTAACCCCTTTACTTTTTGACCGATTTTGACCATAAAAAGTAAACTGGTTTATCTCATTAAAAATTGAATGGATTGTTCTACTTTTTTCAGTGGTTATTCCATAGTTGGTGTGCTATACAATGAACTAAAATATTTAGCCTTACTTCCAAAGTTGAAAAATGGCCAAAATCGGTCAAAAAGTAAAGGCTAACCCCTTTACTTTTTTTTTCCCGGATTTTTTTCAAAAAATCAAAAACATTTTTTTTAGCCAAAATACAGCCTTCTCCTTTTCACAGAAGGTTTAAAACGACTTTATTTAACTGTTTTTAACCCTAACTCAAAAGTTTCAAAACTGACCAAAATCGGTCAAAAAGTAAACGCTAACCCCTTTACTTTTTTTTCCGGGACATTTTTCAAAAAATCAAAAAAAATTTTTTTAGCCAAAGTACAGCCTTCTCCTTTTCACAGAAGGTTTAAAACGACTTTATTTAACTGTTTTTGACGCTAACTCAAAAGTTTCAAAAGTGACCAAAATCGGTCAAAAAGTAAAGGCTAACCCCTTTACTTTTTTTTTTCTGGACTTTTTTCAAAAAATCAAAAAAAATTTTTTTAGCCAAAATACAGCCTTCTCCTTTTCACAGAAGGTTTAAAACGACTTTATTTAACTGTTTTTAACCCTAACTCAAAAGTTTCAAAAGTGACCAAAATCGGTCAAAAAGTAAAGGCTAACCCCTTTACTTTTTTTTTCTCCGGATTTTGACCATAAAAAGTAAACTGGTTTATCTCATTAAAAATTGAATGGATTGTTCTACTTTTTTCAGTGGTTATTCCATAGTTGGTGTGCTATACAATGAACTAAAATATTTAGCCTTACTTCCAAAGTTGAAAAATGGCCAAAATCGGTCAAAAAGTAAAGGCTAACCCCTTTACTTTTTGACCGATTTTGACCATAAAAAGTAAACTGGTTTATCTCATTAAAAATTGAATGGATTGTTCTACTTTTTTCAGTGGTTATTCCATAGTTGGTGTGCTATACAATGAACTAAAATATTTAGCCTTACTTCCAAAGTTGAAAAATGGCCAAAATCGGTCAAAAAGTAAAGGCTAACCCCTTTACTTTTTGACCGATTTTGACCATAAAAAGTAAACTGGTTTATCTCATTAAAAATTGAATGGATTGTTCTACTTTTTTCAGTGGTTATTCCATAGTTGGTGTGCTATACAATGAACTAAAATATTTAGCCTTACTTCCAAAGTTGAAAAATGGCCAAAATCGGTCAAAAAGTAAAGGCTAACCCCTTTACTTTTTGACCGATTTTGACCATAAAAAGTAAACTGGTTTATCTCATTAAAAATTGAATGGATTGTTCTACTTTTTTCAGTGGTTATTCCATAGTTGGTGTGCTATACAATGAACTAAAATATTTAGCCTTACTTCCAAAGTTGAAAAAATGGCCAAAATCGGTCAAAAAGTAAAGGCTAACCCCTTTACTTTTTGACCGATTTTGACCATAAAAAGTAAACTGGTTTATCTCATTAAAAATTGAATGGATTGTTCTACTTTTTTCAGTGGTTATTCCATAGTTGGTGTGCTATACAATGAACTAAAATATTTAGCCTTACTTCCAAAGTTGAAAAATGGCCAAAATCGGTCAAAAAGTAAAGGCTAACCCCTTTACTTTTTGACCGATTTTGACCATAAAAAGTAAACTGGTTTATCTCATTAAAAATTGAATGGATTGTTCTACTTTTTTCAGTGGTTAATTCCATAGTTGGTGTGCTATACAATGAACTAAAATATTTAGCCTTACTTCCAAAGTTGAAAAATGGCCAAAATCGGTCAAAAAGTAAAGGCTAACCCCTTTACTTTTTGACCGATTTTGACCATAAAAAGTAAACTGGTTTATCTCATTAAAAATTGAATGGATTGTTCTACTTTTTTCAGTGGTTATTCCATAGTTGGTGTGCTATACAATGAACTAAAATATTTAGCCTTACTTCCAAAGTTGAAAAATGGCCAAAATCGGTCAAAAAGTAAAGGCTAACCCCTTTACTTTTTGACCGATTTTGACCATAAAAAGTAAACTGGTTTATCTCATTAAAAATTGAATGGATTGTTCTACTTTTTTCAGTGGTTATTCCATAGTTGGTGTGCTATACAATGAACTAAAATATTTAGCCTTACTTCCAAAGTTGAAAAATGGCCAAAATCGGTCAAAAAGTAAAGGCTAACCCCTTTACTTTTTTTCAAAAAATCCAAAAAAATATTTTTAGCCAAAATACAGCCTTCTCCTTTTCACAGAAGGTTTAAAACGACTTTATTTAACCGTTTTTGACCCCAACTCAAAAGTTTCAAAAGTGACCAAAATCCGTCAAAAAGTAAAGGCTAACAACCCCTTTACTTTTTTTTCCCCGGACTTTTTGCAAAAAATTCAAAAAAATTTTTTTAGCCAAAATACAGCCTTCTCCTTTTCACAGAAGGTTTAAAACGACTTTATTTAACTGTTTTTAACCCTAACTCAAAAGTTTCAAAACTGACCAAAATCGGTCAAAAAGTAAACGCTAACCCCTTTACTTTTTTTTCCGGGACATTTTTCAAAAAATCAAAAAAAATTTTTTTAGCCAAAGTACAGCCTTCTCCTTTTCACAGAAGGTTTAAAACGACTTTATTTAACTGTTTTTGACGCTAACTCAAAAGTTTCAAAAGTGACCAAAATCGGTCAAAAAGTAAAGGCTAACCCCTTTACTTTTTTTTTTCTGGACTTTTTTCAAAAAATCAAAAAAATTTTTTTTAGCCAAAATACAGCCTTCTCCTTTTCACAGAAGGTTTAAAACGACTTTATTTAACTGTTTTTAACCCTAACTCAAAAGTTTCAAAAGTGACCAAAATCGGTCAAAAAGTAAAGGCTAACCCCTTTACTTTTTTTTTCTCCGGATTTTGACCATAAAAAGTAAACTGGTTTATCTCATTAAAAATTGAATGGATTGTTCTACTTTTTTCAGTGGTTATTCCATAGTTGGTGTGCTATACAATGAACTAAAATATTTAGCCTTACTTCCAAAGTTGAAAAATGGCCAAAATCGGTCAAAAAGTAAAGGCTAACCCCTTTACTTTTTGACCGATTTTGACCATAAAAGTAAAGGCTAACCCCTTTACTTTTTGACCGATTTTGACCATAAAAAGTAAACTGGTTTATCTCATTAAAAATTGAATGGATTGTTCTACTTTTTTCAGTGGTTATTCCATAGTTGGTGTGCTATACAATGAACTAAAATATTTAGCCTTACTTCCAAAGTTGAAAAATGGCCAAAATCGGTCAAAAAGTAAAGGCTAACCCCTTTACTTTTTGACCGATTTTGACCATAAAAAGTAAACTGGTTTATCTCATTAAAAATTGAATGGATTGTTCTACTTTTTTCAGTGGTTATTCCATAGTTGGTGTGCTATACAATGAACTAAAATATTTAGCCTTACTTCCAAAGTTGAAAAATGGCCAAAATCGGTCAAAAAGTAAAGGCTAACCCCTTTACTTTTTTTTTCCCGGATTTTTTTCAAAAAATCAAAAACATTTTTTTTAGCCAAAATACAGCCTTCTCCTTTTCACAGAAGGTTTAAAACGACTTTATTTAACTGTTTTTAACCCTAACTCAAAAGTTTCAAAACTGACCAAAATCGGTCAAAAAGTAAACGCTAACCCCTTTACTTTTTTTTCCGGGACATTTTTCAAAAAATCAAAAAAAATTTTTTTAGCCAAAGTACAGCCTTCTCCTTTTCACAGAAGGTTTAAAACGACTTTATTTAACTGTTTTTGACGCTAACTCAAAAGTTTCAAAAGTGACCAAAATCGGTCAAAAAGTAAAGGCTAACCCCTTTACTTTTTTTTTTCTGGACTTTTTTCAAAAAATCAAAAAAATTTTTTTTAGCCAAAATACAGCCTTCTCCTTTTCACAGAAGGTTTAAAACGACTTTATTTAACTGTTTTTAACCCTAACTCAAAAGTTTCAAAAGTGACCAAAATCGGTCAAAAAGTAAAGGCTAACCCCTTTACTTTTTCTCCGGATTTTCACCATAAAAAGTAAACTGGTTTATCTCATTAAAAATTGAATGGATTGTTCTACTTTTTTCAGTGGTTATTCCATAGTTGGTGTGCTATACAATGAACTAAAATATTTAGCCTTACTTCCAAAGTTGAAAAATGGCCAAAATCGGTCAAAAAGTAAAGGCTAACCCCTTTACTTTTTGACCGATTTTGACCATAAAAAGTAAACTGGTTTATCTCATTAAAAATTGAATGGATTGTTCTACTTTTTTCAGTGGTTATTCCATAGTTGGTGTGCTATACAATGAACTAAAATATTTAGCCTTACTTCCAAAGTTGAAAAATGGCCAAAATCGGTCAAAAAGTAAAGGCTAACCCCTTTACTTTTTGACCGATTTTGACCATAAAAAGTAAACTGGTTTATCTCATTAAAAATTGAATGGATTGTTCTACTTTTTTCAGTGGTTATTCCATAGTTGGTGTGCTATACAATGAACTAAAATATTTAGCCTTACTTCCAAAGTTGAAAAATGGCCAAAATCGGTCAAAAAGTAAAGGCTAACCCCTTTACTTTTTTTTTTCCCGGATTTTTTTCAAAAAATCAAAAACATTTTTTTTAGCCAAAATACAGCCTTCTCCTTTTCACAGAAGGTTTAAAACGACTTTATTTAACTGTTTTTAACCCTAACTCAAAAGTTTCAAAACTGACCAAAATCGGTCAAAAAGTAAACGCTAACCCCTTTACTTTTTTTTCCGGGACATTTTTCAAAAAATCAAAAAAAATTTTTTTAGCCAAAGTACAGCCTTCTCCTTTTCACAGAAGGTTTAAAACGACTTTATTTAACTGTTTTTGACGCTAACTCAAAAGTTTCAAAAGTGACCAAAATCGGTCAAAAAGTAAAGGCTAACCCCTTTACTTTTTTTTTTCTGGACTTTTTTTCAAAAAATCAAAAAAATTTTTTTTAGCCAAAATACAGCCTTCTCCTTTTCACAGAAGGTTTAAAACGACTTTATTTAACTGTTTTTAACCCTAACTCAAAAGTTTCAAAAGTGACCAAAATCGGTCAAAAAGTAAAGGCTAACCCCTTTACTTTTTTTTTTCTCCGGATTTTGACCATAAAAAGTAAACTGGTTTATCTCATTAAAAATTGAATGGATTGTTCTACTTTTTTCAGTGGTTATTCCATAGTTGGTGTGCTATACAATGAACTAAAATATTTAGCCTTACTTCCAAAGTTGAAAAATGGCCAAAATCGGTCAAAAAGTAAAGGCTAACCCCTTTACTTTTTGACCGATTTTGACCATAAAAAGTAAACTGGTTTATCTCATTAAAAATTGAATGGATTGTTCTACTTTTTTCAGTGGTTATTCCATAGTTGGTGTGCTATACAATGAACTAAAATATTTAGCCTTACTTCCAAAGTTGAAAAATGGCCAAAATCGGTCAAAAAGTAAAGGCTAACCCCTTTACTTTTTGACCGATTTTGACCATAAAAAGTAAACTGGTTTATCTCATTAAAAATTGAATGGATTGTTCTACTTTTTTCAGTGGTTATTCCATAGTTGGTGTGCTATACAATGAACTAAAATATTTAGCCTTACTTCCAAAGTTGAAAAATGGCCAAAATCGGTCAAAAAGTAAAGGCTAACCCCTTTACTTTTTTTTTCCCGGATTTTTTTCAAAAAATCAAAAACATTTTTTTTTAGCCAAAATACAGCCTTCTCCTTTTCACAGAAGGTTTAAAACGACTTTATTTAACTGTTTTTAACCCTAACTCAAAAGTTTCAAAACTGACCAAAATCGGTCAAAAAGTAAACGCTAACCCCTTTACTTTTTTTTCCGGGACATTTTTCAAAAAATCAAAAAAATTTTTTTAGCCAAAGTACAGCCTTCTCCTTTTCACAGAAGGTTTAAAACGACTTTATTTAACTGTTTTTGACGCTAACTCAAAAGTTTCAAAAGTGACCAAAATCGGTCAAAAAGTAAAGGCTAACCCCTTTACTTTTTTTTTTTCTGGACTTTTTTCAAAAAATCAAAAAAATTTTTTTTTAGCCAAAATACAGCCTTCTCCTTTTCACAGAAGGTTTAAAACGACTTTATTTAACTGTTTTTAACCCTAACTCAAAAGTTTCAAAAGTGACCAAAATCGGTCAAAAAGTAAAGGCTAACCCCTTTACTTTTTTTTTCTCCGGATTTTGACCATAAAAAGTAAACTGGTTTATCTCATTAAAAATTGAATGGATTGTTCTACTTTTTTCAGTGGTTATTCCATAGTTGGTGTGCTATACAATGAACTAAAATATTTAGCCTTACTTCCAAAGTTGAAAAATGGCCAAAATCGGTCAAAAAGTAAAGGCTAACCCCTTTACTTTTTGACCGATTTTGACCATAAAAAGTAAACTGGTTTATCTCATTAAAAATTGAATGGATTGTTCTACTTTTTTCAGTGGTTATTCCATAGTTGGTGTGCTATACAATGAACTAAAATATTTAGCCTTACTTCCAAAGTTGAAAAATGGCCAAAATCGGTCAAAAAGTAAAGGCTAACCCCTTTACTTTTTGACCGATTTTGACCATAAAAAGTAAACTGGTTTATCTCATTAAAAATTGAATGGATTGTTCTACTTTTTTCAGTGGTTATTCCATAGTTGGTGTGCTATACAATGAACTAAAATATTTAGCCTTACTTCCAAAGTTGAAAAATGGCCAAAATCGGTCAAAAAGTAAAGGCTAACCCCTTTACTTTTTTTTCCCGAATTTTTTTCAAAAAATCAAAAACATTTTTTTTAGCCAAAATACAGCCTTCTCCTTTTCACAGAAGGTTTAAAACGACTTTATTTAACTGTTTTTAACCCTAACTCAAAAGTTTCAAAACTGACCAAAATCGGTCAAAAAGTAAACGCTAACCCCTTTACTTTTTTACCGGGACATTTTTCAAAAAATCAAAAAAAATTTTTTTAGCCAAAGTACAGCCTTCTCCTTTTCACAGAAGGTTTAAAACGACTTTATTTAACTGTTTTTGACGCTAACTCAAAAGTTTCAAAAGTGACCAAAATCGGTCAAAAAGTAAAGGCTAACCCCTTTACTTTTTTTTTTCTGGACTTTTTTCAAAAAATCAAAAAAATTTTTTTTAGCCAAAATACAGCCTTCTCCTTTTCACAGAAGGTTTAAAACGACTTTATTTAACTGTTTTTAACCCTAACTCAAAAGTTTCAAAAGTGACCAAAATCGGTCAAAAAGTAAAGGCTAACCCCTTTACTTTTTTTTTCTCCGGATTTTGACCATAAAAAGTAAACTGGTTTATCTCATTAAAAATTGAATGGATTGTTCTACTTTTTTCAGTGGTTATTCCATAGTTGGTGTGCTATACAATGAACTAAAATATTTAGCCTTACTTCCAAAGTTGAAAAATGGCCAAAATCGGTCAAAAAGTAAAGGCTAACCCCTTTACTTTTTGACCGATTTTGACCATAAAAAGTAAACTGGTTTATCTCATTAAAAATTGAATGGATTGTTCTACTTTTTTCAGTGGTTATTCCATAGTTGGTGTGCTATACAATGAACTAAAATATTTAGCCTTACTTCCAAAGTTGAAAAATGGCCAAAATCGGTCAAAAAGTAAAGGCTAACCCCTTTACTTTTTGACCGATTTTGACCATAAAAAGTAAACTGGTTTATCTCATTAAAAATTGAATGGATTGTTCTACTTTTTTCAGTGGTTATTCCATAGTTGGTGTGCTATACAATGAACTAAAATATTTAGCCTTACTTCCAAAGTTGAAAAATGGCCAAAATCGGTCAAAAAGTAAAGGCTAACCCCTTTACTTTTTTTTTCCCGGATTTTTTTCAAAAAATCAAAAACATTTTTTTTAGCCAAAATACAGCCTTCTCCTTTTCACAGAAGGTTTAAAACGACTTTATTTAACTGTTTTTAACCCTAACTCAAAAGTTTCAAAACTGACCAAAATCGGTCAAAAAGTAAACGCTAACCCCTTTACTTTTTTTTCCGGGACATTTTTTCAAAAAATCAAAAAAAATTTTTTTAGCCAAAGTACAGCCTTCTCCTTTTCACAGAAGGTTTAAAACGACTTTATTTAACTGTTTTTGACGCTAACTCAAAAGTTTCAAAAGTGACCAAAATCGGTCAAAAAGTAAAGGCTAACCCCTTTACTTTTTTTTTTCTGGACTTTTTTCAAAAAATCAAAAAAAATTTTTTTAGCCAAAATACAGCCTTCTCCTTTTCACAGAAGGTTTAAAACGACTTTATTTAACTGTTTTTAACCCTAACTCAAAAGTTTCAAAAGTGACCAAAATCGGTCAAAAAGTAAAGGCTAACCCCTTTACTTTTTGACCATAAAAAGTAAACTGGTTTATCTCATTAAAAATTGAATGGATTGTTCTACTTTTTTCAGTGGTTATTCCATAGTTGGTGTGCTATACAATGAACTAAAATATTTAGCCTTACTTCCAAAGTTGAAAAATGGCCAAAATCGGTCAAAAAGTAAAGGCTAACCCCTTTACTTTTTGACCGATTTTGACCATAAAAAGTAAACTGGTTTATCTCATTAAAAATTGAATGGATTGTTCTACTTTTTTCAGTGGTTATTCCATAGTTGGTGTGCTATACAATGAACTAAAATATTTAGCCTTACTTCCAAAGTTGAAAAATGGCCAAAATCGGTCAAAAAGTAAAGGCTAACCCCTTTACTTTTTTTTTCCCGGATTTTTTTCAAAAAATCAAAAACATTTTTTTTAGCCAAAATACAGCCTTCTCCTTTTCACAGAAGGTCTAAAACGACTTTATTTAACCGTTTTTGACCCTAACTCAAAATTTTCAAAACTGACCAAAATCGGTCAAAAAGTAAAGGCTAACCACTTAACTTTTTTTTTCCGGACTTTTTTCAAAAAATCCCAAAAAATATTTTTAGCCAAAATACAGCCTTCTCCTTTTCACAGAAGGTTTAAAACGACTTTATTTAACTGTTTTTGACACTAACTCAAAAGTTTCAAAAGTTACCAAAATCGGTCAAAAAGTAAAGGCTAACCCCTTTACTTTTTTTTTCCGGACTTTTTTCAAAAAATCCAAAAAAATATTTTTAGCCAAAATACAGCCTTCTCCTTTTCACAGAAGGTTTAAAACGACTTTATTTAATCGTTTTTGACACTAACTCAAAAGTTTCAAAAGTGACCAAAATCGGTCAAAAAGTAAAGGCTAACCCCTTTACTTTTTTTTTTCTGGACTTTTTTCAAAAAATCCAAAAAAATATTTTTAGCCAAAATACAGCCTTCTCCTTTTCACAGAAGGTTTTAAAACGACTTTATTTAACTGTTTTTGACCCTAACTCAAAAGTTTCAAAAGTGACCAACAAAATCGGTCAAAAAGTAAAGGCTAACCCCTTTACTTTTTTTTTTCTGGACTTTTTTCAAAAAATCGGAAAAAATATTTTTAGCCAAAATACAGTCTTCTCCTTTTCACAGAAGGTCTAAAACGACTTTATTTAACCGTTTTTGACCCTAACTCAAAAGTTTCAAAAGTGACCAAAATCGGTCAAAAAGTAAAGGCTAACCCCTTTACTTTTTGACCGATTTTGACCATAAAAAGTAAACTGGTTTATCTCATTAAAAATTGAATGGATTGTTCTACTTTTTTCAGTGGTTATTCCATAGTTGGTGTGCTATACAATGAACTAAAATATTTAGCCTTACTTCCAAAGTTGAAAAATGGCCAAAATCGGTCAAAAAGTAAAGGCTAACCCCTTTACTTTTTGACCGATTTTGACCATAAAAAGTAAACTGGTTTATCTCATTAAAAATTGAATGGATTGTTCTACTTTTTTCAGTGGTTATTCCATAGTTGGTGTGCTATACAATGAACTAAAATATTTAGCCTTACTTCCAAAGTTGAAAAATGGCCAAAATCGGTCAAAAAGTAAAGGCTAACCCCTTTACTTTTTGACCGATTTTGACCATAAAAAGTAAACTGGTTTATCTCATTAAAAATTGAATGGATTGTTCTACTTTTTTCAGTGGTTATTCCATAGTTGGTGTGCTATACAATGAACTAAAATATTTAGCCTTACTTCCAAAGTTGAAAAATGGCCAAAATCGGTCAAAAAGTAAAGGCTAACCCCTTTACTTTTTGACCGATTTTGACCATAAAAAGTAAACTGGTTTATCTCATTAAAAATTGAATGGATTGTTCTACTTTTTTCAGTGGTTATTCCATAGTTGGTGTGCTATACAATGAACTAAAATATTTAGCCTTACTTCCAAAGTTGAAAAATGGCCAAAATCGGTCAAAAAGTAAAGGCTAACCCCTTTACTTTTTGACCGATTTTGACCATAAAAAGTAAACTGGTTTATCTCATTAAAAATTGAATGGATTGTTCTACTTTTTTCAGTGGTTATTCCATAGTTGGTGTGCTATACAATGAACTAAAATATTTAGCCTTACTTCCAAAGTTGAAAAATGGCCAAAATCGGTCAAAAAGTAAAGGCTAACCCCTTTACTTTTTGACCGATTTTGACCATAAAAAGTAAACTGGTTTATCTCATTAAAAATTGAATGGATTGTTCTACTTTTTTCAGTGGTTATTCCATAGTTGGTGTGCTATACAATGAACTAAAATATTTAGCCTTACTTCCAAAGTTGAAAAATGGCCAAAATCGGTCAAAAAGTAAAGGCTAACCCCTTTACTTTTTGACCGATTTTGACCATAAAAAGTAAACTGGTTTATCTCATTAAAAATTGAATGGATTGTTCTACTTTTTTCAGTGGTTATTCCATAGTTGGTGTGCTATACAATGAACTAAAATATTTAGCCTTACTTCCAAAGTTGAAAAATGGCCAAAATCGGTCAAAAAGTAAAGGCTAACCCCTTTACTTTTTGACCGATTTTGACCATAAAAAGTAAACTGGTTTATCTCATTAAAAATTGAATGGATTGTTCTACTTTTTTCAGTGGTTATTCCATAGTTGGTGTGCTATACAATGAACTAAAATATTTAGCCTTACTTCCAAAGTTGAAAAATGGCCAAAATCGGTCAAAAAGTAAAGGCTAACCCCTTTACTTTTTGACCGATTTTGACCATAAAAAGTAAACTGGTTTATCTCATTAAAAATTGAATGGATTGTTCTACTTTTTTCAGTGGTTATTCCATAGTTGGTGTGCTATACAATGAACTAAAATATTTAGCCTTACTTCCAAAGTTGAAAAATGGCCAAAATCGGTCAAAAAGTAAAGGCTAACCCCTTTACTTTTTGACCGATTTTGACCATAAAAAGTAAACTGGTTTATCTCATTAAAAATTGAATGGATTGTTCTACTTTTTTCAGTGGTTATTCCATAGTTGGTGTGCTATACAATGAACTAAAATATTTAGCCTTACTTCCAAAGTTGAAAAATGGCCAAAATCGGTCAAAAAGTAAAGGCTAACCCCTTTACTTTTTGACCGATTTTGACCATAAAAAGTAAACTGGTTTATCTCATTAAAAATTGAATGGATTGTTCTACTTTTTTCAGTGGTTATTCCATAGTTGGTGTGCTATACAATGAACTAAAATATTTAGCCTTACTTCCAAAGTTGAAAAATGGCCAAAATCGGTCAAAAAGTAAAGGCTAACCCCTTTACTTTTTGACCGATTTTGACCATAAAAAGTAAACTGGTTTATCTCATTAAAAATTGAATGGATTGTTCTACTTTTTTCAGTGGTTATTCCATAGTTGGTGTGCTATACAATGAACTAAAATATTTAGCCTTACTTCCAAAGTTGAAAAATGGCCAAAATCGGTCAAAAAGTAAAGGCTAACCCCTTTACTTTTTTTCAAAAAATCCAAAAAAATATTTTTAGCCAAAATACAGCCTTCTCCTTTTCACAGAAGGTTTAAAACGACTTTATTTAACCGTTTTTGACCCCAACTCAAAAGTTTCAAAAGTGACCAAAATCCGTCAAAAAGTAAAGGCTAACAACCCCTTTACTTTTTTTTTCCCGGACTTTTTGCAAAAAATTCAAAAAATTTTTTTTAGCCAAAATACAGCCTTCTCCTTTTCACAGAAGGTTTAAAACGACTTTATTTAACTGTTTTTAACCCTAACTCAAAAGTTTCAAAACTGACCAAAATCGGTCAAAAAGTAAACGCTAACCCCTTTACTTTTTTTTCCGGGACATTTTTCAAAAAATCAAAAAAATTTTTTTTAGCCAAAGTACAGCCTTCTCCTTTTCACAGAAGGTTTAAAACGACTTTATTTAACTGTTTTTGACGCTAACTCAAAAGTTTCAAAAGTGACCAAAATCGGTCAAAAAGTAAAGGCTAACCCCTTTACTTTTTTTTTTCTGGACTTTTTTCAAAAAATCAAAAAAAATTTTTTAGCCAAAATACAGCCTTCTCCTTTTCACAGAAGGTTTAAAACGACTTTATTTAACTGTTTTTAACCCTAACTCAAAAGTTTCAAAAGTGACCAAAATCGGTCAAAAAGTAAAGGCTAACCCCTTTACTTTTTTTTTCTCCGGATTTTGACCATAAAAAGTAAACTGGTTTATCTCATTAAAAATTGAATGGATTGTTCTACTTTTTTCAGTGGTTATTCCATAGTTGGTGTGCTATACAATGAACTAAAATATTTAGCCTTACTTCCAAAGTTGAAAAAATGGCCAAAATCGGTCAAAAAGTAAAGGCTAACCCCTTTACTTTTTGACCGATTTTGACCATAAAAAGTAAACTGGTTTATCTCATTAAAAATTGAATGGATTGTTCTACTTTTTTCAGTGGTTATTCCATAGTTGGTGTGCTATACAATGAACTAAAATATTTAGCCTTACTTCCAAAGTTGAAAAATGGCCAAAATCGGTCAAAAAGTAAAGGCTAACCCCTTTACTTTTTTTTTCCCGGATTTTTTTCAAAAAATCAAAAACATTTTTTTTAGCCAAAATACAGCCTTCTCCTTTTCACAGAAGGTCTAAAACGACTTTATTTAACCGTTTTTGACCCTAACTCAAAATTTTCAAAACTGACCAAAATCGGTCAAAAAGTAAAGGCTAACCACTTTACTTTTTTTTTCCGGACTTTTTTCAAAAAATCCCAAAAAATATTTTTAGCCAAAATACAGCCTTCTCCTTTTCACAGAAGGTTTAAAACGACTTTATTTAACTGTTTTTGACACTAACTCAAAAGTTTCAAAAGTTACCAAAATCGGTCAAAAAGTAAAGGCTAACCCCTTTACTTTTTTTTTCCGGACTTTTTTCAAAAAATCCAAAAAAATATTTTTAGCCAAAATACAGCCTTCTCCTTTTCACAGAAGGTTTAAAACGACTTTATTTAATCGTTTTTGACACTAACTCAAAAGTTTCAAAAGTGACCAAAATCGGTCAAAAAGTAAAGGCTAACCCCTTTACTTTTTTTTTTCTGGACTTTTTTCAAAAAATCCAAAAAAATATTTTTAGCCAAAATACAGCCTTCTCCTTTTCACAGAAGGTTTAAAACGACTTTATTTAACTGTTTTTGACCCTAACTCAAAAGTTTCAAAAGTGACCAACAAAATCGGTCAAAAAGTAAAGGCTAACCCCTTTACTTTTTTTTTTCTGGACTTTTTTCAAAAAATCGGAAAAAATATTTTTAGCCAAAATACAGTCTTCTCCTTTTCACAGAAGGTCTAAAACGACTTTATTTAACCGTTTTTGACCCTAACTCAAAAGTTTCAAAAGTGACCAAAATCGGTCAAAAAGTAAAGGCTAACCCCTTTACTTTTTGACCGATTTTGACCATAAAAAGTAAACTGGTTTATCTCATTAAAAATTGAATGGATTGTTCTACTTTTTTCAGTGGTTATTCCATAGTTGGTGTGCTATACAATGAACTAAAATATTTAGCCTTACTTCCAAAGTTGAAAAATGGCCAAAATCGGTCAAAAAGTAAAGGCTAACCCCTTTACTTTTTGACCGATTTTGACCATAAAAAGTAAACTGGTTTATCTCATTAAAAATTGAATGGATTGTTCTACTTTTTTCAGTGGTTATTCCATAGTTGGTGTGCTATACAATGAACTAAAATATTTAGCCTTACTTCCAAAGTTGAAAAATGGCCAAAATCGGTCAAAAAGTAAAGGCTAACCCCTTTACTTTTTTTTTCCAAATTTTTTTCAAAAAATCAAAAACATTTTTTTTAGCCAAAATACAGCCTTCTCCTTTTCACAGAAGGTCTAAAACGACTTTATTTAACCGTTTTTGACCCTAACTCAAAATTTTCAAAACTGACCAAAATCGGTCAAAAAGTAAAGGCTAACCCCTTTACTTTTTTTTTCCGGACTTTTTTCAAAAAATCCCAAAAAATATTTTTAGCCAAAATACAGCCTTCTCCTTTTCACAGAAGGTTTAAAACGACTTTATTTAACTGTTTTTGACACTAACTCAAAAGTTTCAAAAGTTACCAAAATCGGTCAAAAAGTAAAGGCTAACCCCTTTACTTTTTTTTTCCGGACTTTTTTCAAAAAATCCAAAAAAATATTTTTAGCCAAAATACAGCCTTCTCCTTTTCACAGAAGGTTTAAAACGACTTTATTTAATCGTTTTTGACACTAACTCAAAAGTTTCAAAAGTGACCAAAATCGGTCAAAAAGTAAAGGCTAACACCTTTACTTTTTTTTTTCTGGACTTTTTTCAAAAAATCCAAAAAAATATTTTTAGCCAAAATACAGCCTTCTCCTTTTCACAGAAGGTTTAAAACGACTTTATTTAACTGTTTTTGACCCTAACTCAAAAGTTTCAAAAGTGACCAAAATCGGTCAAAAAGTAAAGGCTAACCCCTTTACTTTTTTTTTTCTGGACTTTTTTCAAAAAATCGGAAAAAATATTTTTAGCCAAAATACAGTCTTCTCCTTTTCACAGAAGGTCTAAAACGACTTTATTTAACCGTTTTTGACCCTAACTCAAAAGTTTCAAAAGTGACCAAAATCGGTCAAAAAGTAAAGGCTAACCCCTTTACTTTTTGACCGATTTTGACCATAAAAAGTAAACTGGTTTATCTCATTAAAAATTGAATGGATTGTTCTACTTTTTTCAGTGGTTATTCCATAGTTGGTGTGCTATACAATGAACTAAAATATTTAGCCTTACTTCCAAAGTTGAAAAATGGCCAAAATCGGTCAAAAAGTAAAGGCTAACCCCTTTACTTTTTGACCGATTTTGACCATAAAAAGTAAACTGGTTTATCTCATTAAAAATTGAATGGATTGTTCTACTTTTTTCAGTGGTTATTCCATAGTTGGTGTGCTATACAATGAACTAAAATATTTAGCCTTACTTCCAAAGTTGAAAAATGGCCAAAATCGGTCAAAAAGTAAAGGCTAACCCCTTTACTTTTTGACCGATTTTGACCATAAAAAGTAAACTGGTTTATCTCATTAAAAATTGAATGGATTGTTCTACTTTTTTCAGTGGTTATTCCATAGTTGGTGTGCTATACAATGAACTAAAATATTTAGCCTTACTTCCAAAGTTGAAAAATGGCCAAAATCGGTCAAAAAGTAAAGGCTAACCCCTTTACTTTTTTTTTTCCAAATGTTTTTCAAAAAATCAAAAACATTTTTTTAGCCAAAATACAGCCTTCTCCTTTTCACAGAAGGTCTAAAACGACTTTATTTAACCGTTTTTGACCCTAACTCAAAAGTTTCAAAAGTGACCAAAATCGGTCAAAAAGTAAAGGCTAACCCCTTTACTTTTTTTTTCTCCGGATTTTGACCATAAAAAGTAAACTGGTTTATCTCATTAAAAATTGAATGGATTGTTCTACTTTTTTCAGTGGTTATTCCATAGTTGGTGTGCTATACAATGAACTAAAATATTTAGCCTTACTTCCAAAGTTGAAAAATGGCCAAAATCGGTCAAAAAGTAAAAGCTAACCCCTTTACTTTTTTTTCAAAAAATCCAAAAAAATATTTTTAGCCAAAATACAGCCTTCTCCTTTTCACAGAAGGTTTAAGTGTTTAAAAGACTTTATATAAACTGTTTTATCACATTTTGAATGGATTGTTCTACCTTTTTTTTCAGTGTTATTCCATAGTTGGTGTGCTATACAAAGAACTAAATATTTAGCCTTACTTCCAAAGTTGAAAAATGGCCAAAATCGGTCAAAAAGTAAAGGCTAACCCCTTTACTTTTTTTTTTCCGGATTTTTTTTCAAAAAATCAAAAACATTTTTTTTAGCCAAAATACAGCCTTCTCCTTATTCACAGAAGGTTTATACAACGAACTTTATATATATTTAACCTTACTCAAAAGTTTCAAAACTGACCAAAATCGGTCAAAAAGTAAAAGCTAACCCCTTTACTTTTTTTATTTTTTTCAAAAAATCAAAAAAATATTTTTAGCCAAAATACAGCCTTCTCCTTTTCACAGAAGGTTTAAAACGACTTTATTTAACTGTTTTTGACGCTAACTCAAAAGTTTCAAAAGTGACCAAAATCGGTCAAAAAGTAAAGGCTAACCCCTTTACTTTTTTTTTTCTGGACTTTTTTCAAAAAATAAAAAAAATTTTTTTTAGCCAAAATACAGCCTTCTCGTTTTCACAGAACGTTTAAAACGACTTTATTTAACCGGTTTTGACCCTAACTCAAAAGTTTCAAAAGTGACCAAAATCGGTCAAAAAGTAAAGGCTATCCCCTTTACTTTTTGACCGATTTTGACCATAAAAAGTAAACTGGTTTATCTCATTAAAAATTGAATGGATTGTTCTACTTTTTTCAGTGGTTATTCCATAGTTGGTGTGCTATACAATGAACTAAAATATTTAGCCTTACTTCCAAAGTTGAAAAATGGCCAAAATCGGTCAAAAAGTAAAGGCTAACCCCTTTACTTTTTGACCGATTTTGACCATAAAAAGTAAACTGGTTTATCTCATTAAAAATTGAATGGATTGTTCTACTTTTTTCAGTGGTTATTCCATAGTTGGTGTGCTATACAATGAACTAAAATATTTAGCCTTACTTCCAAAGTTGAAAAATGGCCAAAATCGGTCAAAAAGTAAAGGCTAACCCCTTTACTTTTTGACCGATTTTGACCATAAAAAGTAAACTGGTTTATCTCATTAAAAATTAAATGGATTGTTCTACTTTTTTCAGTGGTTATTCCATAGTTGGTGTGCTATACAATGAACTAAAATATTTAGCCTTACTTCCAAAGTTGAAAAATGGCCAAAATCGGTCAAAAAGTAAAGGCTAACCCCTTTACTTTTTGACCGATTTTGACCATAAAAAGTAAACTGGTTTATCTCATTAAAAATAGAATGGATTGTTCTACTTTTTTCAGTAGTTATTCCATAGTTGGTGTGCTATACAATGAACTAAAATATTTAGCCTTACTTCCAAAGTTGAAAAATGGCCAAAATCGGTCAAAAAGTAAAGGCTAACCCCTTTTACTTTTTTTTCAAAAAATCCAAAAAAATATTTTTAGCCAAAATACAGCCTTCTCCTTTTCACAGAAGGTTTAAAACGACTTTATTTAACTGTTTTTAACCCTATCTCAAAAGTTTCAAAAGTGGCCAAAATCGGTCAAAAAGTAAAGGCTAACCCCTTTACTTTTTTTTTCCGCACTTTTTTCAAAAAATCCCCAAAAATATTTTTAGCCAAAATACAGCCTTCTCCTTTTCACAGAAGGTTTAAAACGACTTTATTTAACCGTTTTTGACCCCAACTCAAAAGTTTCAAAAGTGACCAAAATCGGTCAAAAAGTAAAGGCTAACCCCTTTACTTTTTTTTCCGGGACATTTTTCAAAAAATCAAAAAAATTTTTTTTAGCCAAAGTACAGCCTTCTCCTTTTCACAGAAGGTTTAAAACGACTTTATTTAACTGTTTTTGACGCTAACTCAAAAGTTTCAAAAGTGACCAAAATCGGTCAAAAAGTAAAGGCTAACCCCTTTACTTTTTTTTTTCCGGGACATTTTTTCAAAAAATCAAAAAAATATTTTTTTAGCCAAAGTACAGCCTTCTCCTTTTCACAGAAGGTTTAAAACGACTTTATTTAACTGTTTTTGACGCTAACTCAAAAGTTTCAAAAGTGACCAAAATCGGTCAAAAAGTAAAGGCTAACCCCTTTACTTTTTTTTCCTGGACTTTTTTCAAAAAATCCAAAAAAATATTTTTAGCCAAAATACAGCCTTCTCCTTTTCACAGAAGGTTTAAAACGACTTTATTTAACTGTTTTTAACCCTAACTCAAAAGTTTCAAAAGTGACCAAAATCGGTCAAAAAGTAAAGGCTAACCCCTTTACTTTTTTCCCCCCGGACTTTTTGCAAAAAATCCAAAAAAATATTTTTAGCCAAAATACAGCCTTCTCCTTTTCACAGAAGGTTTAAAACGACTTTATTTAACCGTTTTTGACGCTAACTCAAAAGTGACCAAAATCGGTCAAAAAGTAAAGGCTAACCCCTTTACTTTTTTTTCCCCCACTTTTTTCAAAAAATCAAAAAAAATATTTTTAGCCAAAATACAGCCTTCTCCTTTTCACAGAAGGTTTAAAACGACTTTATTTAACTGTTTTTAACCCTAACTCAAAAGTTTCAAAAGTGACCAAAATCCGTCAAAAAGTAAAGGCTAACCCCTTTACTTTTTTTCCCCCGGACTTTTTGCAAAAAATCAAAAAAATTTTTTTTAGCCAAAATACAGCCTTCTCCTTTTCACAGAAGGTTTAAAACGACTTTATTTAACTGTTTTTAACCCTAACTCAAAAGTTTCAAAAGTGACCAAAATCGGTCAAAAAGTAAAGGCTAACCCCTAAACATTTTGACCAGTAAGACTCAAATAGAAATGTTTACCTAGATATTTGCCTTCATAATGACCATTTACAATACACCTAGCTACCAGTAGTTGTAATTTTCTCAATACAGAGGTAGAAATAAAGGTAGCAAAGAAAAGACCTTGGGTAGGAGGTTGTATTGCTTTCTACCATAGAGGTGAGCTAAGCGCCTGGGGTACCAGGTAATTTATAGGTAGTGGGTAGGTAAGTGGCTCACTGAACTCAAGAGAACAATGATTACAGCTAGGACTAAGGAGCAGTAAGGAAAGGAAAAGGAATAGCAAACCCCAAGTCTACTATAGAAAGCAATTCAACCTAATACCCAAGGTCTTTTCTCAACTTACTTCACTCCCATCTCTGCAAAGAAAAGATCATTCCGACAAACTGGGTAGCTTGGTGTTGGCAAATATGTCAGCCAATTCACAGAACTCTATATTCACAGTCAAAAGTGTCCATAAAGTTTAAGAAAACATTTGCTCGACATGGACTGACAAGTTCCAATTATAACAGCTCAGCTGGTCATATCAACAATGTCCATTATTAAATTTAACCCTTAAAATGTCATATATAGTAACAAAAACTAAAAACTTTGCCATGAAGATAAAAAAAGTTGATTAACATTTAACTTACATTTAGCAATACGTACTCTCTGCACACTTTTCTGCATCCTTTTCTTGACTTTTAGAAATTTCAAGCAGCAGTACTGGTTACCTTAAAATTGATTCAAACAACAGATGTTAAACAATATTATTATAAAATATTTAAATGACAAGACACTACACTGTCATACAACTTTTAAACAAATATATTAACATGCTAAGATAGGAAATGGCAGTTACCGAAAGCAGATAAAAAAATTAATAAATCCAATATGCACACACCTTGGATATCTTGAATCAGGATACCATTGATAAGTACTCCATACACAGTTTCAATCCATGCAATTATTCGTAAAGGTATTCATAAAGGTATTCATAAAGGTATTTGTAAATATCTCAAGCAACAACACTTGGTAAAGAACAGCTAGAAAACAAACAAATGTATTAGTTAGTTCACTATTCCACTATACAAATCACAAACATCTTACATTACATTTGTCATTTCGTCGATTATTAATGTCCAAACAACACAAATATTACGTCCTGGTAATAGTTTAACAATCAGTAAATCTTCGTGGACTTCGCTAAAGGCTTAAAACTTACCGGTGGAGGTGATTTTTCTGGATTAAAACGAAAGGCTTTCCTATACTTGTATTTCTTTCGCCATATTGCATGTTGTTCTCCTTGGACTTTAAATTTCCCGCAAAATTTCCCATGATTCAAAGTGACTTTCGGAAATCCGAACAATTCCGACGAATCCCGAGTGGTGACGCGTCATAACCAAAACAAACATGGCGGACTTTTTACATAAATATTGATACCTTTTGTAGCAATTTCAGAGATTGATATTATTATTACCAAAACTGATGATGCGGGCCATGGCCCAAAATAAACATGTCATGTTTTCCGCCAAAACATTAGCGAATCCGTCTGCATTCCTTAGACTTTGAAATTGACACCGTGAGATCACTGCAATATAGCCAAAAAGGTTTAGGAATGCCGGACGGATTCATCCATGTTTTGGATTTCTTTCGTCAATGTTTTGGACAGAAATCATGACGTATTTTTTTGGGGCCATGCCGCGCATCATCGGTTTTGGTAATAGAGAGTATAGCCCAACTCCAGCTTCATGTCACAAGAACTCCTTCTCTACGGAATTGCGGTAAAGCTTGAACACTTTAAATGATAAAATGTATAATAAAGACATGTACAACTTCTATGCTATACAATACAATGTAATTAACTTATTCAAATTTTGATATTTAAATATATTCCTTCTCACTGACGTTGCACGGCCACAATGTGTACTTACTGTTGAATTGAATTATGCAAATCGTTTTTAATCATTGCCTCCGCGAGATGTTTTCAGTGTGCTGTTCGCTGTCATGGTTTTATTCATCTAACGATTTCATTTGAGAAGGTTGTTAAAATCTTTTGGACCGCTACGAATTGTTTCTAAAACGTGAGTTCTTTCATAATGTACTTGGAGTTTGATAAAACACATGGTTCGACCTACCATCGTCTTCTCATCACGCCGAAGCTCTTCGTGTTTTTTTATTCATCAAGTATTGGCTGTTTACTACCGTTTCTTCCAGTCTTCTTTCGTCTTAATGGTCTAAGTGCTGTCCAAAATGGCTTCTTGGTTGCTGCTAGATACATAATTCTATTCTGGGCTGCTCCTTTTCTTTCCTTCGTTGCCAGTAAATTGAACAGTCGTAAGGTCGTTCTTGTTTTAGCTGTTCTCTTCGGAGCCATGGCCAACACGACGTTTTTATTTACAGCCGAGTATCAAGACCATTACAGACACAACTGTGTTACTAATAATAAAACACAAACTAATGTCCCTATGCTGAACGAGACAATGGTATTCCACCATCCGAGTTCGTCTGCCTTGACTAACATCAATGAAAGTAACAAGATTAACCCAAGAAGCGCCAACAACTACACTGAGTTCAACGCTACTATAAACGACGACACTTTTAGAAGCAAGATTGAAGAAAAAATCTTCAAGGTAATTGGTCTAAAACTGGATAAAAAGTTTCTCTACTTCTTGCTAATTGTATCAGTGGGAACATTGCTCTCCAGTCCAGCTAAACCACTGCATGAACTAGTGACTTTGGCAATCATTAAAGAATTCAAAGCAAGTTATAATATTCAAAGATTGTGCAGCTGTATGGGTTGGAGTTTGATGTCATTTGTTACTGCAATGGTGGTCTATAAATTACCATGTGGATTTCATCTATCAAACAATGCCTTTGACTTGCATTTTTGTTTCCACCTTCTCTTCGCAACAACAGCTCTTATTTTTGCTATGTTCATGAAATCACCAGCTCCAAAAACAACAACCAAGTTTAAATTTTGCAGAGTTTTAAGAGCTACATGCAGTCCATGCAAGAATCCAAATATAGTAGTCGTCCTCATTACAATGGCCATTCTCGGAGCTGCCCAATCAATCAATTCAAGCTACCTATTCTGGTATGTTCAAGATCTTGGTGGAAATGAAATGCATATGGGTTTAATCTTACTGGTTTCTGGTCTATCTCAAATACCTTTGTTATTTGGAACCAAGTATCTCATTTTTTGGCTGGGTCATGGCTGGGTGTTTTTCCTGTCTTTGTTTGCATTCAGTGGTCGATTCATTCTCTATTCCTACACAAATAACCCATTCATCATTATTCCTATTGAAATACTCCACAGTCTTACATCTTCGTCCATCTGGTTGACCTCCATGTCGATGGCTGTCCTTGTCGCTCCAATTGGTTTTGAAAGATCAATGCAGAATCTCTTCACAGCTTCGTATTATGGTTTTGGCATGGGTTTTGGTGGTATTCTGACATCCATTGCTTACCAATTATATGGTCCAGTTATAGTATTCCAATATGCAGCAGCAGTCTGTGCTGTATATTCAGTGGTGATGGCAATACTACAGTGTTTTATTTCACCACCGGATGAAAATCAAGGCTTCCCATTCAATGGTGATTACTACAAAGCTGGGGTCAACAGTGGCAATCAATCTGACTGGTTGTTAGAAGCTCTGAATGCTGATGAAGAAGAGATCCAATACTCGAGAAACTGACAGGAAAATAGACAGAGTTTACGAATGTTTAATAATTAAGTACATTTAGCTCAGAACATACATGTTATTGCTACAAGATTTTGCTTGATTCCCTAATGAAACTCTTTAGTTCATTTTTCTTTGAACTGAAGTAATATTATTTTAGTATTTAAAAATCATCTAGTACATGTAGTTTAAAACAACCAAATTTAGACTTTATTTGGAAAACAGCTGGAAGTAATAAATTGGTACAGTTCAACTGTTGTTTAGCCTAAGAAATAAAGACTTGACACAATTAACAGTATATGAATATAACACTCACTGTCTATTTAGTAATGAATAACATTGTCAAATTAAGTCTTTCTTGGCTCAATGTAATTTTGAATATTTCCAGCAATTTAATAGTCCACATTATCAATCAATAGTCAATTTATTAGGCAATCAAAACTCATGATATTGAAGGTTAATATTACATTTATGTTACCTGAACAGGGAAAGTTCAAATTCTTTGACATCTTTGCCTCATTTTGTACAAAAATCAGATTCCAGATCTTCATTGATGTACCTTGCTGAACCAGCTAAACTATGTTACATGAAATTGTGACAGAAATTCTCTAGGGTACTAAATATATTGATATTTCTAGCATCATTTCATTGTCATGTTATAAACATCTATCTGTCTAATAATAATTTCACTTCCTGCATGTATAACTGTATATTTTCATGGCTAATTTTGATTCAATCAAATGACATAATAGGGTAATTTTAAAGTCTGCTAGAAATTACTAAATGGTAGACAGTACTCTATGATAACAATTATTCTCATACAAACTATTGTTCACAATCTTACACTGGCGATGCTGGTGGCGATGCTGTCTGATCCTGATTGGGAATTAAATTCTCAGCACTTGCAACCATTCCTTGCCATACAGCCGTTAACTTTGAAAAAAAAATACCAAAAAATACAATAGTAAAAGTTGTTTATGTTTCTTCAACATAAATTATTTCTAGATTTCTATGAATTTTCAACCAATTCCTACCCGAGCTGGCCAAAAAAAACCTTTATTTTTTACTCTGTCTAACATCAGACAATTTTACTCATCAAAAGGAGAACCCTCAGACATCCTAGGCAGCAATGGGTTACTAGTAATGACAAAGTGCAAGTGTGTATTGCAAGAGATAGAAACCTGACACAGATTACTACTTGTACCGTAGTAGGGCATTTGTACAGTGCAGTTATTATCAAAATACAACACAATGTTGACGCATGCATAACCCTGTAAATCACAAAAGCTACTGTAAGTTTTCCATGCCTATTCAGAAAATACTGCCACCAGCTGTAACCAGCATTGAAATGAATGAAACATGCAGTGCTTTACATTAAAATAAATTATTATTCTTACCTCTTGATGTTCTGTAACTTGTGAGGACACAAGTGCTTTCATGGCATCATGGAGTATGTTTAAATTAGCATGAACCAATTGTGTTTCTAGCTTAACACAGTGAAGTGAAAAGAAATTTCTTGTCTCCATGTTTGAGATTTCATTTTCTTGCTCAACAATGCGGGATTCTAATTCATCAATGGCTGAGTGTTCTTGGCCTTTTGCCTGGGCATGGATCTGTCTCTTTTTGATCTGTTGCATTTTTTGTAATGCATGTTGATGATCCTTCAACACGCCACTTTCCAGTCGCTTGCACAAATCCTGCAAGGCCACAGAAAGAGGAAAATACTGTAGCTTACATAATGTGGCCACACTGTATCAGGTGAGGGTGGAAGGGAAGTGATTGCCTTCTAAGGGACAGGTCATTATTTATGGCTGGGGTTGGGGCCGAAGAGAAACTATTTTGACTGCCAAAAATTATTTACCCAACCAACATAAGACCAGAAATTTAAATTACCCAACCCTGTAGGGATATAGAAAATTTTTTACCCAACCCAAGGAAAAAATATTGTAAGCTGTTTAACATACCATAATTATTGATGAGTTCATCACTTGCCTTACGTACTGTATCGTTCATTTAATTCCGACAAAGCCCATTTTCCAACATATCGTCCATAATTGTCCTTTGAGGTAACTGACCTTCTTAGTTCATGATTACCTCAGTAACTACGTTGTTTATTTAGATGATGAACTCTGAACTTTTTTATTTTACTTATAGTCACTTTTACATAAATATGGTAAAAAAAATTTTCTTACCCAACCTTAAGGGAAGTAACTTTTTTTACCCAACATTTTATGTCTTAGAATTTCCATTTACCCAACCATTTTCACTTCGGCCACAACCCCGGCCATAAATAATGACCGGTCCCTAAGTGTCTTTCAACTTTTTGCAACAGCTTTTCAATCATTTTTACTTGTTTGACCAACAGCCATGAATAGGTAACCTCGATCTGCTTGATCATTTTAAGTACATGTACCAGTAATTTATTATATATATATACAATACGAAGCCAATTACTGCAGGCCTGCAGTAATTGGCTTTGGCTGTTGCAGTGACCCTGCCATGTATTATTTGCTACTGTAATTTCATCTTAGTTATGTTGTGTATTATTCGTGAATCTAATAAAATAAAAATAAGTTAGTATATACAGTACCACTAAAAAACATTTGAATACCTTGTAAGCAGATGTAACATCCAGGAAGTAGGCAAGCCACTCAGCTGAATTCTGATCATCTGACATGTACTGTTAAATAAAGTAAAATATAAAGTAGGATAATCAATCAATCACTCACTCAATCAATCACTGACTTAATCACTCCATCAATCACTCACTCACTAAATCAACCAATCAATCAATCAAGGGGATTTCTCTGGGCTATGCAGTTTTTGCACATAAAGATTATTGTGCAAGGCCCTTGATTTGTGTAATTAAATTGTTAGGTACAGTAAGTACATGTACACTGATTAAACAAATTGATTATTCTACCTGCTTTGCTGCCACCTCAGATGCTTTATCAAAATGCACAGATAATCCTTTAAATCCTTGTTTGAGATGGATCCAACTGCTGTTTGTGCCACATGCCCATGAGGAAGTTGGTTTCTTATCACTACTCATAGCACTAAATATCATAACATGCAATATATAATGATACAATATGTATTGATACTATATAGTGAAGTACAGTATTTATATATACAGTGTAGTTAATTAATTTAACAAAAACAAATTTCCTTACTTCAATTCTTTGGCTACATCTAACATATCTGAAGCATAACCTATACAAACAAATGATTTTTTTCCTAATTAATAAAAGATAATGCACAGTAGAACATGAAATTAATTAATTAATTAACTAATTATTAATTAATACAGCAAAACATACTTAGAGTTCTGGTTCCTTCTCGATCCATGATTTCCTTTATTGCTAAACAACTGTCATGCATTTGAAATATTTGTTCCCGAGCTTGGCTGAAGTACAATTGCGTATCCTTGGCAACTAAATCCTGAAGAGATAAAAATATACATTTAGTTCTGGGTGTTGGGACAAAGCATTGGAAATCAGAATATAGAAGAGAATGGAATTTTAAGGTACATGTATAATTATGCCATGTAAACTAGAGTCTTGCCTTTGCTCTATTTGCAGCAGCACTTGTCATAAATTCATCAGGTATTCCTCGAAATTGTTCCTTTAGTTTATTACCAAGATCCTAGACAAGTAATGTCACACATTACGTATTATATACTGTATTATCTACCTGTATTACACACACTACATGTACACTATACTATACAACACCAAACACTGCACACACTACACCACAATATGCTACACCAACACCACACAACACCAAACACTACACTACTGTACACTACACAGCCTACACTACACTACACTACACTACACTACACTACACTACACTACACTACACTACACTACACTACACTACACTACACTACACTACACTACACTACACTACACCACACTGCACTACACTGCACCACACTGCACTACACTGCACTACACTGCACTACACTGCACTGCACTGCACCACACCACACAATATCACACACCACACTACATCACACCACACCACAATACTTACAGAGCCTTTAGTTGTTAAAAACCAAACAAATAATTTGTCATCATGAATAGCTGGATGTCGACCAGTGATATTTAGAAATCTTCTCAACGCTCGTCTTCTTGATTCAATAAACTCTTTAGTGGCTATAAAAAAACACAAACAACTCACTGTGACATCACATATATTAGACTAGATTTCCTGCTCTACGCAGGCCAACAAAAATGACAAACATTTTAAGTGTAGGGAACAGTTTTGAGTGAAACTAATGTTAATTGCACAAACCTCCAACAGCCTTCTTTGGAGGTAATTTTGGAACTAAGCGATATGGAAACCGTGCAAGTAACAAGTCATGTAAAGCTTCAAAATCTTTATAACGTCGATGTACAGTGGTCTTAAATCGCTAGAAACAATTATGGAACATTCAAAAACTCATTAATAATTCATGAGGAAAATTCAAAAGAAATTAAAGTTTAATCAGATTACGATTTACATAAACTTTAGCTTTGATTTTCTTGGCTTTAGGTTATTTTTCAAACTTGCCGTACTACGCCAATGAACTTACCAAGTGGTTCGTTTTGAAGCCGTTCAATAAACGAGCAGTTTGTGTTTTATCAGATTTAAAATGAGGCGAAGCCAAATGTTTTTATATCTGATAAAACACAAACTGCTCGTTTATTGAACGGCTTCAAAACTGCTTGTTTATTAAACAGTACATAAAATTTATTACCGGTACCAAGACATACCCCACAAGAAACAGATTTTAAAATCATACTATAGGAGCATTCATCCTTTACCTGACTGTGGATAGTGTATTCATTGTGCTTAAGTATAATGCCTTTTTTTTGTGGAACAAGTTGAATTGTAATAGTATCCGTAGCAATAAGTTCTTCGTAAGTTAATCCAAGAACAGATGGGTTTTTCTTTTTCTGCGCTTGAACTGTCACTGTCTTCATATCTGAAATATCTCCAAGTTTTGGTTTTGGGAGCTCTGAAAATTTTGCAATAAAAAAAATTTCTCAGACCCAAAAAACTTTGCAACACACCATAGTGAAGACGAGTAATTAATATGAAATCAACTGTAAGAGTTTCCAAACCTACCCATTCCAATATAACCTTCCAACAGTTTTTCATTCACAGGTTTTCCTTCTTGTGCAAGTGCTGTAAGGGCGAGTGCTTTATATAAACCATCTCGTGTAGCAAATCCTTCATGACTCGAGTCAGCAACATCATAAATCTATAAAATAGATCTCAGATATTTTACATTTTTGATAAAATCTTCACTCAAAATGTCAGTATTTTGCTCTAAAGTATTTCGACTTAAAATACGACTTTTTTGCTTTGCTCAAAGTAAACTTAATTTATACTGAATAACCCCATCTAATAATAGTCTACACAGTAAAGCCACCCTACATCTGACCATAGTCATTCGAGATATGGTCTGGAAACTCGGCAAACTTCAAAGCACCTATAATGAGCTGTGATTTTATGTTGAACCGTACCTTACACTGTGCACATCCTTTGTTTTAGGTTTATTAATATTTAAATAGCACGGTTGAGTGATTGAACTGAAACATTGCTATTGGGTAATTTATTCATTATACTAAAATACAATGTGTTCAGTGACCGTGCACCGTGCACAAAAATGCATAAAGGCGAACAAAAAGATAGACCAAAGACTTTAGCTGAGTTTCCAGACCATATCTCGATTGACTATGATCTGACCTGGGCGACTGTGGTGAAAACCAGGGGGGGTACTCTTGAAATTTTTAGGTACTAAGGAGTGTGCAGCCATGACCTCAAAATCTTGACTCTATCCCAGACCTAAAAAGGTGATTTTCCTTACCCTGCCCCAGACCTAAACTAAAAAAAATCAATGCCCCACCCCAGACCAAAATATGCACGCTAGGGTATACAAATTGTCTATTTTGGTCTGCATATCCTAGACTCTAGAGCTCGAAAACCATACCCTACAGGGCAGCACATACCTGTATTCCTTATACACACGTAAAAACGCGCAAGTTGTTACAGGGCTGTTCAACAGGCTGTCACCATTATGTGTTCGCACTTGCTGTCCCAGTCTGTTAACATGTCTGTAACAGGTTGTTGACAACTTATAACAAGGCTGATGACTCCAACAGACTGATGACAAGTTGTTCCAACAACCTGTTACCGTTAACAAGTTGTTAACAGGTTGATGCTAACAAGGTTGTAGCAGCTTCTTGAATGAACAGCATTGTTACAACTTGTTCCCAGCCTTGCTACAAGTCTGTTGCGAACACATCCTGTTGACAAGCTGTGAGATTTTTACGTGTGTATAGGAGAGTACACCCCCACCCACCCCCAATATACCACCACATCGACTGATGGTAATTAAAACACTTCCTGTCTGGCTGTCTGTCTTCACATGTTTCCAAATATTCAACCCACCTTCTGGCTAAATCATGGTTAATACTTACTTAATAGCTGACATTATACTTTAGCTTACAAAAATACTGATGAGGGAGGGGAAGCTGATTAAATTCACTAAAATCCAGACAATATGACTTCGATTAACGATTATACCGTGTTATAACAACAGTATATTCTCTTCAATAAATAATACAGATGGATACTATACATACGTTGTAAATTGAAATCTTATTAATCCATTACAGTGAACTGTAAACGTTAGTAAAAGTACTATAACTTCAAAATACTTAAAATAAAATAGATTTCTCTGTCAAATCTGTTACATGGAGAATAAGATTTAGTAAGGTCGAGACATTGATTACTGAACCATGCGCATATTGCGTCGTATAATAGTGTTTTTATTATGCTACTAACCGATGCTAAGATTGATTCAGATAATCCAGACTTTATTAAGACTTTCTGTAAGACTTCTTTCTCAATACGACTGGACGATTGCGGATCAGGACACAGTGTTTGAAAGACTTCTCGATAATACGAGGGAATCGTTCCTGTGGAAAGACAAAGTATTTGCATATAAAACATGTAGTACGGAAAATAAACTATAATACAGCAAGAACTTATTAACATAGTCCATATAATGTAGCATAATATGTGCTATTTCCTTCAAGTAAAAGTGAAATATTTGAAAAATTATACGTACCATAACTGAGTGAGCTAGTCATGATCGCTTTGCAAGCAACGTGAGAGCTGAGAGGAGGAAGGGAGTTGCAACACAAACGGATACATCAAAAGTAGTTTCACCAATTTCATGCATTGCTCTGTAAAACCCTAAAATTGATGCCTTACAAAAATAGACTTTAACTTGCTTATTGAAGTAATGCCTTCTTTGAATAATCTTCAACAAAACAAAAGCAGTCGCGTAGTATTGATAATAAACAATATGAAAACTGAAATTAAACTTACTCAAAAAAGATAATTTACATGTACTGTATGTATGTACATGGCTCAAAATGGCCAGGAAAAGTAGAATATTAATAATTATGGTATTTTTTGTTTGAAACTCGCAAAGAATACTAGAAATATTTCCAAATTTAATCGGTAACCCAAAAATATTCTGATGGGATTGAAAATGGGAAAGCTTGCTTCTAAATTTTCCTTTCAATGCCTGGGAAGTAGAAATTTTTTTTATTGTTTCAAAAAGGAAAATGGGAACTGAGATTTTAATTACGAGGATTGGGATTAAAATGCAGCTGGGAACAGAAAAACTTTTTAAAGATTAAAGTCAGATGGCCTGTGGGACCTCCCAGAATATTTCCAAAAAGTTTTCCAACTTTTCAATCTCGCATTTTGGCACACATGTTACAGCTTCAACAAGGCAAAATATTGCAGTATTTTATTCAACATATTAATTATAATATAATTATAAACTAAATGTCTTAAAAGCAAGAGTTTTACAGCATTTCCTAAAAACAAGAAAATTCAAACTGCCTTCTAAAGCTTTTGTTGTAGTTTATATATAGGGCTAACGATTTTCTGTTTGTATGCAATTAAGGTCTGTCAACAAGGCTTTAGCTACCAATTTCTGGGGCTAGTGAAAACAAATCCTCAGAATGCCAACCATGTTTTATTCACATGCAATCATATATATATAGATTCCAGAATGGTTGAACAAAACTACTGTATTCATTTTACCAAACTAGAAGTACCATTTAACAAAAACATACAGAATCATTCAGACATTACAGTACGAGTATTTATAATAGTATCTTGGCCATGGAGTTTGTCTGTTAAGGGGGCCTGGTCAATTATACCAATATGGCTTTATTTTGGGGGAACTTCTTTTGAGGTCTAACAAAAGTTTACAATATTTAATAATCACAACAATGTAGTCAAAACTAAAGTATTATAACATCATCGTCATCACAATCAAGAACAATTTGTGCCTCGCTGGTCTTCTGTTTGGTAGATTCACCTTTACCAGGGGCAACCTCATCATCATCGTCATCTAGAATGACAAGTACTGGTGGATCACTGGCACCATTCTCGTTTCCAAGATTCTTTCTTTCATTCTTTCTAGGGACATTTTCTACCTGATTGTCATCGTCATCATCAACAACAATCATAACCATTGTTTCTGAGTTAATGTTCTTACCAACACCATCTACTGTGGTTACCTCTGAATTGCCATTAGACTGAAGAGAATTGTCTACCACAAGGCATATTTTTGGATCTTGCCCTAGGTCACTCACAGGATTCAGCTGATCGCCACCACTGGGCTCTACTCGAGCATGTTTGAGCTTCACGCTATGCTCTTGATCTGTAATAGAATCACTTGCTTTCCTCTTCCTCTCACCAACTGGAGCCTTCTCAGCAGCTGAAGCCTTCAGATCACTACTTGCAACCTCCATGTTCTCATCAGTACTACCTTCATCATCATCCTCGTCAATCTTCTCAACATCTTGAACTATTTTGAACTCTTGGTCTTCAGGCATATTGTCACATTGAACAATATTCACAACCAGTTCATAATTCTGATTAAAATCATCTACTTTCAACCTTGAACCATTACACAGTCCAAAATCCTTCAACATTTTGGAATTATTCTGTTCCGTCTCTCCTTCTTCACTTGATATCAAAATTGTTCCTTTTCCATCTTCAATTTCAACATCAGGAGCAATCACACCAAACTCTTGCTTAAGCAGTTTCTCTTCTAAGCTTTGTACAGTAACTTTACTACAATCCATCATTACTGTAGCTTCTGGCTTTAAGGAACACACATAACACTTCTTGTTTGGTGCCACTAGAGGCGATGGCTGCAGCAATTTCTTTCGAGATGATGGTTTCTTGTTTAAGTAGGTCGTCTTGCATTTCTCCATGTGACCTCCAATCGCTTTCAGAGCTTCTAAGACAATTAAACCAGATATAATGGCATTTGTTGTTGCAATCGCAGGAATGATGTTACCAGCCATTGACTTAACATCAAAACGACTTTTCCTTGGTATATCAAAAATATGGGCTCGGATGTTGCTCGCAGAAACAACAAAGTCCAAAGCAGCATTATCATCCTTGTCCCACACCAGGAAATCTCCTTTTTTCACCAACTCTTCTTTCAGTAGAAGAACACAGCTATGAAATTTTTCAACACATTCTTTGATCTGCCAAATCTTCTGATCAGGCAAGCCATTATTGTCAGGAATCATTTCTTCTGGAAAATTTTGAAGATCTAATGGGACGGGAGCTTTACGATCTTTCCACAGCTTGTCCATGGATAACAAATATTTGATGTCATCCACAAACAACTTTCTTACGAGCTTCCCAGGATCATACTTGATGCTCTTTGCCCATTCCTGCGTTGAAACACGTTGGATCTCATCTTTGGATGTTGAATTAGCAACTTGGCCAGCGTCACCAACTGCCTCAGGGTCTTCTGTATCTGGGGATACTTCTTCGTCAGCATCGGCTTCACCAAAGAGCTGATTAAAGAGATGTTTTGCCCAAACAATGCAATGGATTGGTTCCGAGGGAGTGTTACGGATCGTACAACCAGGATAGGTTTTCTGATGTGGTTTAGGCTGGCATTCGTAGCACTCAGTCTGACCTTTCTTGATGACAGTAACCTGTCCTAGATACCCTGCTGTACCACTCTCGACCAATGGCACATCTGCTGCCAAACACATCCGGTTGACATGATTTCGGGCGGCACGGTTATCTAAAGCATTTAAAACGACAGAAAATTGACGAAAAAAGTTCACATCATAATCGGGATTAGTGATGCTATCATGGTAGGCCTTGATATTTGCTTTGGGGTTAAACTCAATGGCACTTTCTCGAGCTACTCTCGCCTTGGACTTCCCAACATGCTGTTTTTGGAAGAGAAATTGTCTGTTTAAGTTGCTCACATCTATTGTATCCAAATCAATGACTTCTATATCGTTAAACCCACTAAGGACGAGTGTCTTGAGTAGTTCACATCCAATACCACCAGCTCCGACTACCAAAACTTTACTAATTTCAAGTTGTTTGAATAAATCTTCTCCTAAATTGCCCGACTGCACTTGGTTTACCAGCGCCATTTTGTCCACATGCTGACATACAGCGCGGGAAAGGCCTGGGATCGAGGCTAGGCCCGCAAGCAGAACTCAAACGTGTAAGCGGTTGTTAATATATAAAATAAAAGGGGAGAGCAAAGATAAGACCCTGGGTACGAGTCATGAGGTTGAAGCGGAAAGAATTTGATTGGTGGTTGATAAGCAACCCGATTTTCTATTGGTTGTTTGAAAGCCAATCAAATCGAACATGGCGGATTCGTGCATGCGTATTTGTAAAATAAGGACAAGTTTTTGCGCGCGTCAATTCTCTACGAACCTAGTCGAGAGATTAATACAAAAAATATTGTTATTTCAAACTTCGCCAGCAAGTTAAAATGCATTTCATCTTATTTTTGTAGTTTTAGTTTCGTTGATCGTTTACGCATATCGTCAAATTCTTCTGAATTAAATTCATCGTTAAAAACAAGCTCGCCGAATTAAATGTGGCAGTTCTACTACATATGAAAGAGGTCTAATATTTGCAAACGGTTTGCGCAACTTATAGCAAAGTGAAAAGATCGTAAACTGCCGAGATTTTTACCAAAGAAATACCAACATTTCTAGCGGAGCTCTTCGTCGCATTTTAATCTAATTTTTAAGTTAGTATTACGTTCTTAAAGATCGCGACAGCTTACCACCTTTTCACTTTGCTCTAACCAAAACACTGCCTACGCAGTACTCTACTTAATTACACGAATAAATCCATGCACTCTTTCATGCGACTACATATATAATTATCTATATCGTTAGATACTAGAAGTTACTATCGTAAGTGAAGTGCTGCCTCAAATGGGACAACAACCTTTTGTTTTTTTAATGTGACACCCCCTTGCCCACTCCACCCAACGTTTGCCCACTCTAGTGGTAGACCATATATAATTATCTATATAGTTAGATATTAGGGGCCGTTGATGAGGCGGGATAGCCCGGTTACTGGGGCTGATTCTCGAAAATGTCACGAAAATCTTTCTATGACTGCAAAAAAAGAATTAGAATATCCTGTGTGTTATACTTACAAAAACAACAAAGCCAATTTTGCTTTGTTATATCATTCTGCATTTCTCAAATAGTCGTAATAAGATTTTCGTGACGTAAAATCAGACCCAGGGCTGCCCACCTCATATTAACAGCCCCTAAGATGTTCAACGTGAATTAGTTGACGGTTCGCTGGACGCCATTGCTTGGGCAAACTCTGTAGTATGAACCCATCCGTTTACACCTCGCTTCATGCTGTTTGGTCGAACTCTGCTACTTGTCCTATATGGAAACGAGACTTGCTTGCAACCTCGACGAGAAGCCAATGGGTGATAGGTGTCGAGAGCAAAATTATATGACGTCACCACGGGTGAGGAATATGCATTTCTAATCAATGATTCTCTTGTAAGCTGACGTTCAGAAGACAGCGAGGACCTGGGTCGAGGACTTTGAAGACTTTTTGACCCCAAACGACTGTTCGTCTTTGATCTATAACGCGCACTCCCTCCACCTTCAGGGAGTGAGTAGGATTTTAAAAGACATCCTTCACTAGTCTTTCTTTTAACAACATTGGTAGTCCTCTGTCGCGTATTCTGCTCTTGTCTCGTTCGAGGCTTGTCGTAATCGCTCACCACTGTTCTTTTATGCAGCCATTCTTCTACTATTTCATTCGTAGTGAAACGAGATCTACACGGAGGGGTAGGGGCTTGGTTGACGGGGGACTGGCCCCTAGGGCAAGTTGTAGACTTGGTTTGAGCAGATGATGAGGCAGCATTCGTTTGGTGAAGGAGGGGGAAAGAACTCTTAAATCTTTGCTTTTTCTCAAATGAACATTCTTTTTCAAGTGATTTGGTGGATAAGCAATTCACGTTAATTTTCCTAAAAAGATTGGGCTTAGTTGAAGTCAGTTTCCCACTTTCTTTTGCCTTCGGCTTACTGTAGTCATGCGAGCATTGGTTTTTCACTGTTTGATTACGTAACCCACGCGTAACTTTCCTTCTCAGCAAATAGTTTCGAAAACACCTTTGAATAACAACGGCAGCTTCTATCTTTTGGCGTACAAGCGCTATCCTCTCCCAGTCCTTTCGCAGTTTCAAGATCTTTTCTTTATCACTGGCAAAGACCATGCTATTAGGCAGCACATGTGATGAGGGTCTTTCGACAACAGTCGGGGCGACGCTTTTCTTTTCTTTGGGTGGTTCTGGGAAATACTTAAAATGTTCTGGGCTCTCTGAAGTATTCGAATATTTTACAGGTGACCTTGGTTTAGAAAGGTGAAAATCCTGGTGACCCGACGAAGATGTACTGTCAACGTTCGTATAAAGGCTGTTGGTTTGATCATCAATACAGCGAGAATCTGTATTTGAAACATCCGATTGATGTAACAGTTTAGCCATCGTTTCTTCTGTGCGCGACTGTAAAACTGAACGTTGTCTCGAAGCTCGTAAACTGCGCTTGATAACATTCGCGGCATTTTCTAGGACACCGCTCCTGCTCGCGCCATGTTCGTTCATAAACTGGATCACATCGTCATGGCGACCAAGAATGGCGTAGTCTAACGCAGTCAGGTTGGTGGATTTCACACGCGGGGCATCGAGTGGTACGTTGTTAGTCAGCATCAATAGTTTGACGGCATCAAGGTGTCCATTCCGTGCAGCGCAATGTAACGCAGTGGTCTTATCACGATCAAGGTAGGCAACTAAGTCTTTGTTATGGAATAACAGTAGTTCTATACATTTCAAGTGACCATTCGAAGAGGCCTTATGTAACGGAGTTAGCCCATTTACATCGCGTTTTTCGATCTCAGCTCCATGTTTGATTAACCGTCGACATACAGCTTCGTTGCCTTGTCCAGCAGCGACATGAAGTGGAGTGCGGCCATGCTCATCACGACAATTGACGTCAGCGCTGTTGGTGAGAAGAACATCGAGCAGATCAACACTATCTTGATGACAAGCTTGGAATAACGAAGTCCGCTGGAGATCTTCATCCAGGGGGAGGTCTCTCATCTGGCTCATCACTGACTCTAATTGTTCATTAGAAGAAGTATGTTCCACGTCAGTCGAATCCAGTAATACAGGGTTGACCTTGGCGGGACCAGGTTCGCACTCAGACAACAGGCAGTCCTTTTCGCCACTACCATTCTGAGGTTCTAGATCAACCATGTTAGAATTGCTCGTCTCGGCCCCTGGATCATTCATGTTTTGAAACGAAGGAGGAATATTCAAATGTTCTTGTCCTTCTTGGCTGAAATTACCGTCATCACGTGACTCGCCTTCCAAATGTTTCAAAGTGTCTTCTTTGGTAAGCAGTTTGTGTTTCTCCAGCAATGGTGTAAGTTTAGCGTGCTTTCGTCTTCTCATCCACTGTCGAAACTTGTGTTTAATCGTATCACTAGCCACATCTTCTACACCGGCAATCGTTAGTCCTTCGTGATCAATCAAAAATTGCGTAACGTCCTGTTGGTTGGCAGCCATAGCCAGATCTAATGGTGTCAGGTTACTGGACTTAACGCGATAATTAAGAAAAGCTTCGTAGTTTAATACCAGTATTTTGACTGCCTCAAGATGACCATTCGTCGCTGCCCAATGCAAAGCACAATACCCGAGATTGTCCCGATCATTCACCGACTCCGGACGATGGTTGAGAATCAATGCCATACACTCTGTAAAACCATTAAACGCAGCTCCATGTAAAGCTGTTCGACCGCGCGAATCCTTTTTCCCTGGGTCGACTCCTTTATCCAGTAACCACTCACAGACACGCACGTGACCAGCATGAGCAGCAAAATGCAGGGGGGTGCATCCATTGCAATCTTCCAGATCTCGTATACAGTCCGGGTTTGGACACTCCGGTATACTATCCCCGAGAAGATTTCCACGTTCACTTATAACTCCGAGTACACCCTTTGCATCCCTTGGTGTCCCCTCAGGTCTTGATAAGCCACTAGTTCCACTGTTATTAGCCGTGGAATTATCTTGATTTCTGCTTTGAAAAGCTTCGGAACATTCTCCGTCATTCCCGTTGCATCCTCGGTTATCCATGATAGACACCGTGTGTCTGGTACGTCTCCTCGCGCTAGACAAATAAGGAATATGATCCGTCTGCCTCTCCATAAGCATATCAACAATATCAAGATAGCCTTGTTGGCAAGCCTTGAATAGCGCAGTCTGACCAAGATTATCCGCTTGAAACACATCACTTGATTTCGCAATCAATAATTCAACACAACGCACTTGGCCAGTCATACAAGCGTGATGCAAGGCCGTTAATCCTTGTTCATCGCACGTCAGCATGTTAAAATGATTCGGATTTCTTAACATTAAAGCCAGAACTTCTTTAGAGCCTTCGCTAGCTGCCCATATTAGCGCAGTACGGCCTTGTTTGTCAGGAATATCTTCTAGATTCTTGTGTGACAGTAAGCAATCAACCAATGCAATGTTGTTATTCTTCGCAGCATAATGCAAAGCAGTAGCCCCTGTGGTGTCTTGTTTATACAACGACGCACCACTTAAAATCAAATTATTAACAATATTAATATTGTTTCGTCGAGCGGCGTAATGAAGTGCGCTTCGTGAACACTTATCCAGTTCATCCAAGGCACAAAGTTCAGCTGTCCCCAGTTCCTTGACTAACTCCTCGTTATCATTCGCCACGGCAAGATGTAAAGGTGTGCGTCCTTCGAAATCTTTCTGAGTTGAGAAATAAGGATTAGTCTGTAAAAGAAGACGTACAATTCGGACGGAGTCGGGGCGCCCGTTCGCCACAGCCAAATGAAGAAGCGAACTCCATTTGGTGTCCCTAAGATTGCTCTTTGCTCCTTCACGGATGAGTAGTTTTACGTGCTCTAGATTTCCAAAATAAACACTCCAGTGAAGCGCAGTTTTCATTTCTCTGTCAGTGACGTCGAGCTTGCCTGGTAAAACGCGCTTCAATAATAATCGCAAGCATTTTGAATTCTCGTGCGCAGCTGCGTAATGCATCGGAGTACGGCCATCGAGGTCACCTGTATTCCAATCCTTATCTTTCTTAACATAGCGTAAAAACAAGGTGAGGAATTTCGGCTTGCCTAAATACGCTGCCCAGTGTAATGGCGTTCTCTTGTCGCGGTCTTCTTGACTTACACTGGCTCCATAACGTAGAAGAAGCTCAGCGCATTCATACCAATCTCCGAGTACAGTATAAACTAAAGCAGTACGACCGTATTTATCTCCTTCATTGACGTCGTAACGATAATCCTCAGAATGACATTCCTTCAGTAGAGAAGCTATGGTCGATTTATTCCCATTAACAGCAGCTAAATGCAGTGTCCCTAGAGAAGTCACGTCAGGGCTGGTTGATAGGTCTGAAATATCGATATGAAACGAAGTCATTTCGCTCAGTATAAAGAAATTCAGTCTACTTTAAGCCATTACTAAAATATTTGATTTCGTTGCCAATGAGAAGCTTGTTCCGGTTTAATAAAGCCACGGTCCAAGTACGTTTTCAAATCCAGTCCCTCGGAAATCTTTTCATTTAGGGAAGACTAACGGTTACACGACTATTGTTGCCTTGTTATAAACGATTGACTTGTCATTCACTTTATTTACAGCATCACCAGACATGTCGTCATGGTCATGTCGAAGATAAACAAGTAGAGGAAGGCGAATTTATAAGAGACTGGTAACTACAACAGCATCAGACTCAATCTCGTAGGTGAACTGAGAATAGTTTTGATAACGAAATACGTCAGAAATACGTCAGTATTCGAGCTAAGCCTTTCATCAGTGACATTTTACTTGAAGAAGGGCTCGAAACGTCAGTATTTCGTCTCGATAATTTAGCATTTTGTCACTTTTCCACTTCCCATAACACCTGAATAACATCATCAAAAAAGTTCAAATCAAGAGGTCATATTGTCATTTGATTCATATCGTTATCTTGTTTCAAGATGTTATTTACATGGGTTATAATATGTTATAATCCTGTGGCTATATTTAGGGCAATATTATCACCACACAATAACTCTAATAACCTTGATTAACACTGCAAAAAAACCCGTAAATAGATCAAAATAAAGAGGCGGTAAACTGCCGAGAATAGTTTGAAATTAACGAAATACTGTAACTTTTACATTTTTACTCTGATGAAGGGCTCTGCTTGAAACGTCAGCATTTCGTTATTAAAACAATTCTCAGCAGTTCACCATCTTTTCACTTTGCTTTATCTAAAACACTGCCTACACAGCACTCTACTTTTTACTCTGATGAAGGGCTCTGCTTGAAACGTTAGTATTTCGTTATCAAAACTATTCTCGCCAGTTTACAACCTTTTCACTTTGCTTTATCTAAAACACTGCCTACACAGCACTCTACTTTTTACTCTGACGAAGGGCTCCGCTTGAAACGTCAGTATTTCGTTATTAAAACTATTCTCAGCAGTTCACCACCTTTTCACTTTGCTCTATCTAAAACACAGGCTACGCAACACTCTACTTTTTATTCTGATGAAGGGCTCTGCTTGAAACGTCAGTATTTCGTTATCAAAACTATTCTCACCTTTTCACTTTGCTTTATCTAAAACACTGCTTACGCAGCACTTCAATTTAATAAATTACAATTAATAATTATAATTAATAACTATAATTAATATTTTAGTAGATAATATATCATAGATAATATAGTAGGTAATAACGTTGATGAAAGCAAATTGCAGATACAATAAAACCAATTGCAATGTAATTATTTACTTATTTGAAAAGAAATAAAATTTATATTAAGTATAAATTTATCTATATGTATAACTATAAACTAAAAGATAGAACTATATGTATAGTTATAAATATATTTATAATAAAACAAGTTGTGGTTATGTTATTAACTGGTGCCTTATCAAAACATTGACAGGTCTTAAGCCATAATCAAACGAGAACGCAAGTCATCGCAAGTTGGCAGTCAGAATTTCTGTAGCGGTCGTTTGAACACCCAAATTAACAAAAAAAAAGGTTTCATGAGTGTTTAAAACAAGTTTTAACTTTGTCACGGTACATGATATTTTCGGGAAATTATTCATAGCGGCTGGCTGAGATAGCGTGACTGCCAACTTGCGATGACTTGCGTTCTCGTTTGATTAGGGCTTTACCCAGAGCCAAATATGCCCAGCCGTGTGGCTAATTTGGGTCCACAGTATTGCAGGGACGTAGCCAGGGGGGGGGGGGGGGAGCCGTGGGAGCCGCGCCCCCCCCTTTTGATATAAAACAACAGACATGTAACTACAAAACTGATGCAATATGCCATTGTGTCAGGAAATAAACTGTAAACAGTGTATTCAATCTAATGAGTGTATGCATTTTGAGTATTTATGTGACGTTTGCGTGTTTTGAGTATTTTATATGACGTTTTTTAACCTTTAGAGTCTGTAAAATCTCGCTAAAAGCCAGGAAATGGCATTTCAGCGACTCTCGATTTCAAAATTTCCCGGGGGAGCATGCCCCCGGACCCCCATAAAATTTATTTTGATTTTGGCTCCCCCCTTTCAAAATCCTGACTACGTCCCTGCAGTATTGCAGTAACACTTTGTTAAATTTGTGTTTTTGTTTAGTTTATAAGCATGTATATAGTTCTTGTTGTACTCTTACTTTATTTAAATATAGCTGATTAAAATACGTCTTCTCCCAACGTGACATAACTCGTTACCAGTCTTTCTTTATTCTTCGCGGTTGTTTGTCTTGTTGGCGATGCTCATTTCAATTCTAAGGTTTCTTGAACTGTTTTAAAAAGGTTTCTATTTTAATGGGAAACTTACTATCTACTGTTTGGAGTCGCCTTTTAGGCCGTGAAGATGTGCGTATTCTTATGGTCGGTCTGGATAATGCTGGCAAAACTACGATTCTTTATCAGTTAAAGTTTAACAAAGTGATCACAAGTGTCCCAACAATAGGCTTCAACGTGGAAACTGTGTCGTATAAAAATATTTCGTTTACAGTTTGGGATATTGGAGGACAAGACAAGATAAGGAGTCTTTGGCGAGTTTATTTTAAAGGATCTCAAGCGATTATCTTTGTAATTGACAGTTCAGATCGGGAGAGGGTTGAAGAAGTGAAAACTGAATTATTTCGTTTGCTTTCTGAAGATGAACTAGAGAATGTCCATTTATTGGTGTTTGCTAATAAACAAGATGTTTCGAATGCAATGAGTACAACAGAGATAAGAGAAAAGCTTGCTTTAGGTCAACTAAAGAACAGAGCTTGGTTTGTGCAAGAAACTTGTGCTACTAAAGGAGAAGGATTAACTGAAGGATTGGACTGGCTAGCAAACCAAATTCAAAACAAATCTAATAGATCATAAATCAGAATTTTGATGATGACACACTTGATATTAAAACAATTTTGATATTAGAAATTATAAAAAACTTAGTAGAGCTTCTGAAGAGCCTAGCATTTGAGCCATTTGTGCAATAAATAATATGTAATAAATAATATTTATATCCAAACATTGCAACAATACATATATTATGTTAATTTGTATAACATAATTATCATGACGTACTGTAATAATTATTGACATAATTATGCATAAACAAATTTCTACAGGGAAATTAAAATGACTTTCAAATATATTGATTTCCCTTTGTTTTACTAAAATGTCAGTTGAATTTCCATGTAAATTCCTGAAATGTCACTTGGAGCATCATAACTCGGCTATCACCTCGACCAACTCTTACACTTTTTCTTCATGCTCTCCCAACTTCCCACGTGCATCCATTTAACAAATAGATTCCATTTTGCCGTTGTCTGTTCAGTTATAGATGCACAGATGACGTCACAACGTGGTAAGAACAAAAAAGTGGCCCACGAGACGCAGTCGAGTGGGTCACTGATGTTCTTACCACGTTGTGACGTCTTCTGTGCATCTATAACTGAACAGACAACAAAAAAATGGAATCTATTTGTTTTATACAATACAAAAACTTAAAAGGTTTTTAAAAAAACCCTGTCGGGTTTTGAGGCATGAAGAAAGAAAAAAGCAAGTCAGCTGACGTGATCTGACGTGACCATGCGTCTGTCCTCTAATAGATCATGGGCAACAACCAATGAAAACACGCATAGCAGCAAGGGTATTGTATAAAACTTGATGGAGCATGCCAAAGCATGAACTATTTCTTAAATTTAAATCAACTGTTTTTCACTTTTTCATAACCCATTTCTGCCTGAGCTAGCAAAAAAACAACCCCTTTATTGTTTCACTCTGTCTAACACCAGATGATTTTACTCATCAAAGAGAGAACCCTCAGACATCCTGGGCAGCAATGGGTTAACAAGTGATTAATCCACTCCTGCCTCAACTGGCCAAAAACTTTGTACTGATTCACTGTATTAAACAGTTTTTACTAACTATAATATTATTTTTATACAAGTTATTTAATTCTACTAACGATATCGTTATATTTTTTTATTAATCTTTTTTACCTTCCAATAGCTTTGCAAGTTTTTCAGTGCTTCTCTCAAGACATATAAGAAATCCTTTCGACAATGGGAACAAAGGAAATTCTGGCACCTTACTTGTTTCAGCTTGAGCAGAAGAGGAGCTTCCAGAAACATCATCTGTAACTGCAGTAGCAGTTTCTTCTGAATGTTCATCTTTGTCTGAACAATTTGCTTGTGATATCCAGCTTTGAAATCTTTGAATAATTCTGCAATAATTAAGATTAGTGATAAGCAATTTTGATTCAAAACTTTTAATAAGAAAAGTTAGCAATATATATTTATTACAACATTTGAATGCCATCCTAACATATATCAAATACAATATTATTATTAACCCTCTCCTGCCTTGGCCAGCCAAAAAATGTTCCCTTTATTGTTTTACTCTGTCTAACACAAGATGATTTTACTCATCAAAGAGAGAACCCTCAGATATCCTAGGCAGCAATGGGTTAATAAACAAACTTGCAAAACACTTACTTTTCTCCCCTCTTTTCAAAATGATCTTTAATTTCTTTGTCAAAGACACAGTGAGTTGTTTTAATAAGAGCCTCCATGGACACAATGAGCTGTAAGATTACCATTTCATTATAAATACGTGCATTTTCTTTTCCTTCAATTGTTCCTTTTTGCTTTTCATAACCAGCCTCATTATAATAAGGTTCTTTACACAATATTAAACCTACACACAGATTATAAAAAAATATCTTGTCAACACAAAGAAATATTACAGTCAAAATGGAAATACCTTCCCACTTCTGCTTCTGTAGTTTGTTGTGTATTACTGACAAAAACATTTTCATACGCTTCAGTAGCGACTACAGTATAGAAATACAGTAATACACAACAAACTACAGAAGAAGTAGATGAAGGTATTTGACTGTAAGAAGTGAAAAGGTTAATACAAACTTTCCCTGTAAATACAGTAATACACAACAAACTGCAGAAGTGGGAAGGTATTTCCATTTTGCAAAAAGTGAAAAGGTTAATACAAACTTTCCCTGTAAATACAGTAATACACAACAAACTGCAGAAGTGGGAAGGTATTTCCATTTTGTAAAAAGTGAAAAGGTTAATACCAACTTTCCCTGTTTCAGCAACCATAAACAACTGCTTCATCATTGCTGAACAGTGTTGTTGGGACAAGGATGAACAATATTGAAAAGTGAAAATGTGGTGAACTTTCTTTTTGTTTTTGGTAACGGAAAACTGACGTTTCAAACGGAGCCCTTCATCCTCTTTGCCTCTATCTAAAACACTGCCTATGCAGTACTCTACTTTTTTACTTTGATAAACAATATTATTTGTCTAATAATAAAGCATGGTTTGAACCTGTGAGTACTATTATTAAACAAAACATGTTTGTGAAAGTTGCATGTCTTAGGTTAGTGTAGTCTTGAGAAAAACGTTTAGTGGTAGTACGTAAATAACGCTTTCACTCCCCCAAGAGTGCCATTTAATATTTTTATTATTTTACACTGCTTAAAGTGCTTTATATAATAAACCGAAATATGATATTACTGAATATGGATTCTATTTAATGTGAATAGTTGAATGCCAAAATATTATTTGATTTGAACTTTTATTTGTTGTTATATTGAAGTTTGTATTTTCTAAATGGTACATACGCAGTGTTCCGTTACAGCAGAAATATTACCCAATTCACATGTTAATGGAATAGTTGAATAGTATATTATATATTGTATCATTTTTTTCATTAAAATCTTCAAGCGGTTTATCATAAGAAAAGAAAAACACACCGACAAATGCCTACATTGACGTCATCCTCATTACCATTTTGGAAATACAAACCTCAACATAACAACAAATAAAAGTTCAAGTCAGAAAATATTTTGGCATTCAACTATTCACTTTATATAGGATCCATATCAGTAATATCTTATTTGAGTTTATAGACAATTTAACACGGGACAAGTTATACTTTTCAGGGGAAGACAATTCACTCAGCAAGGTAGGAGGGGAAAAGTTAAAAAACTAGTCTAAAATTTAGGCACCAACCTTGAATAGATAACAAGAGTTGAAGTATATTAGACTTGGCTGTCCACACTTCATTATTCTTGCCATTCCATGTTCCTAAGAGACTTATGCAAACCTTGCCATCGACATATAGATTGGGATTCAGTGCATTCTTTGAGTACGACAGAAAGGAAACTGAAGGTGGTACTGAAGGATAGTCAGCTGGTAAAGCAATGTCAAAGAAAAACAAACCATCTTCATAAGGAGTGTCGTCTGGACCATATATAAGAACACTAAAGAGCTCCTAATGATTAGAAAAATTACAGTCAAAATGGAAGTAGTGTAGAATCTTCTGTAGTTCGTTGCGTATTACTGTATTTCTGTAGTCGCTACTGAAGCCTGAGAATTTTTTTTGTTGAAGCCTGTACATAAAGCCTAACCCAAACCCATACCAACAGACAACCAGACCAGGTTACCCGACCAGGTAAGCAGAGAGAAACCCTACTCGACTACGGCTGAGAATAACTTACCATTGAGTTATCAAAACCTCGAATCAAGATGCCAGGTGGTAGTGATGATTGAAGAAGTAGTATTTCTTTTCTTAAAACAGACATGAACTTTCTGGGAACGGTTGGTGAAAATGTTTCAGTGTACTTAAATTTATGATTGATAGGTGCTTCACATAACATGAGAAATCCCTCAACTAATGAGAAAATACAATAAGAAACAAGTATAAATTAAATTTAGATGTTTTTAAGATCTTGAAATCAATATTTATATTATCCCCACTATGCCAAACAGTGAATATTGTTAATAACCTTCTCAAAATTGACCAATTCTCACATAAACGGTCAATTTATAGTAAGTCGCGACTTATTTCGGACTAGTTTTCAATCTTGTTCTTATTTTAGTAGAGACTTACTTTGGTCCCGAACAAATTGACCATTTATACAGATCTATACGAGTGTTGAAATATAGTAAGTTTAGATATACTGCCGAAACAGAGAACGTAGGAGTCTAACGTTTCGAGCGAAGACCTTCGTCAGAGAGAAACGTGAAGGGCCTTCGCTCGAAATGTTAGACTCCTAGTCTCCTACGTTCTCTGTTTCGGCAGTATATCTAACCTTACTATATTTCGATTGTTGTTTCAACACTGCCTACGCAGCACACTACTTTTATTTTTTCTATACAAGTGTGTTCGCGACTTAAATAGGACGCGTATTAATTAAGTCGCGATTTATTTTCTCCGTTTAAGACCCCGTTTACACTAGAGCAAAAGTTTTCGGATTCGTGACGAATCCGGAACGTTTTAGCACCGGATTCGTTTTGCCGTTTACACACAAAAGAATGAATCCGGAATAAAAACTCTCCGGTTTGATCACGTATCTGGAGATTTCGAATCCGGAAAAAAATGTAGAAACTCGGTACGAAGTGAATCCGGAAACATTTACGAATCCGGAAACTTTTGCTCTAGTGTAA
>JAWNZC010000416.1:220000-247500 GCA_035771165.1 Paragorgia papillata | reverse complement strand
GACAACTGCATGTTCAAGTCTCATCTAGATCTCAGAGTTTTCTAAGTTTTACCAACCAACAACAGCTTCTATAACATTCTTAGAATGTTTGCGTGCTGGCAAATTGTTTAAATAGAAGCACAAATTTGTGGCCAACAATTTGTTGGCATTTGCTCTGATGAAGCCCTGAGTCAACAAATCAAAAGCTCCGCAATAAATAATAAACGTAGTGTTACCACAAATTCACGCTTCGATAACGACAGCTTGTAGAGGAAAAAGTCAAGAACAATTAAAACGGAAACATTTAAATAGATAACTAATGCTATTAACTTTAGAAAACTATAACTCTAGAAGCTGTAGACTTGTATACTGACTAAATATTAAATAAACACTAAGACAATTTCATCACGCTGCAAGACCACCACACTGTCAAGGCCCCACATGACAAACCTTTGATTCTGCAATCACTTCTTCTTATGGGGTGCCAAGTGTAAATTTATTATTTAGTACAAAAAGTGTGTTATTTTTCATTATTTATTTGGTTTTGTTAAATAATAAAAAGATGTTCACAAAACAGGAAATGGTTATTTGATAAAACCACTGCAATTGCAAATCCTCCAAACTGGTTTTATCAAATAACCATTCTCACAAGAAATGGTATTTTTTGGTTATTTGATATAACCATTTACAGGAATTTGGTTATTTAATATGACCATTTGGTTATTTGATATAACCATTTTAAGAGGTTTGGTTATTTAATTTGACCATTTGGTTATTTCATATAACCATTTTAAGAGGTTTGGTTATTTCATATAACCATTTTAAGAGGTTTGGTTATTTGTGATATAACCATTTGTACAAATTTGGTTATTTAATTATGATCATTTGGCTATTTGACATAACCAAAAACATGTATTTGGTTATTTAATATAACCATTTGCATAAATTTGGTTATTTACATGATCATTGTTATTTGGTTATTTGATATAACCAAAAACACGTACTTGGTTATTTCAAATAACCAAAAAAGAGTTTATTTACAGTTGGCGCGAAAAAACAATCACAGCGATCAGCGGTTTCTCTCAGTTTTCCCGCTTAAAACAATAAAATATGGCTGACAACGAAGGACTGGCAAGGACGCTCTCGTCAGCAATAGAAAGGGCAGTCAGCGATGTGTTGAGTGCGACTAATCGCGTAACACAAGGAACCCAAAGGGTAAGTTTATATAGTTTGGTAAATATAGTGCATAAAGATTGAGAAAAGTAAGCAAAACTTAATAAATTATGTAGGTGCTGTACTGCTGTAGTGGCACAGAAATCAGTATCAACAAATGTTTTTTGATCTTTGTCCCAGCGGGCGGATCAAACTGCCAGTAATCCTATATTTTTCAATTCTGTCTACATCTATAGAATGTTCAGACTACACAAGCTCATGTTAGTCGTGTAAATGGTACACCCTCGCCAAGCAATTCTGGGGTGAGTTCTCATTTGATCATGTTGATATCTAATGTAAATAAATTAGGTAATATTATTTAAATATGTACAGTATAATTTGTACTTACCGGTAATTTTACTTTATCATGGTTGCATTCACTGTAAGTGATGTATAACAAAATTTGGGAATTGTGTTGTGCATAGTATATATGGGCAAACATCAACATCATGAGGATGTGTGTGTGTGTGTGTGTGTGTGTGTGTGGGGGGGGGGGGGGGGGGGGGGGGGCATGTTCTGCTGGGAAAAAAATTAAATTTTTGAGTCTCTGAAAAGATAGTTTTTGCAATTTGAAAGGACTAATTTTGGTTGCAGTAGTACTTATGTGGGATTTAATTCTTAATTCAAACAATGTGGATACACCTAGTTCATATAGTGTGGTTTCTTTCTTAATTGCCCTTGACAAGACCAAACCAGTGTTGCCCAGAAATGCATGTTCCAAATTCCTCTTTAACCCTTTTACTCCCAACTTTCTGGGAGCTCTCTCATTGACGAGTAAGATCATCTGGCATTAGACAGAGTAAAATAATAAAGTACGGAAAATTCCATATTTGGGAGTGAAAGGGTTAAGAACAATGAACTACTTACTGTATTAACAATAAATGTAAATAAACTCTGTAAATACACAATTAATGACAGTGATTCACCTTTGAGTATGTACTGCATGTACAGTAATAATTCTGCTTCACAAAAATTAATATTAATTACAATTTTCATTTTATAGTTAAGCCGTCAGCAGACTTTATTGCCATCAGCATTTCAAAGACAACACGTAATGGCTCAAGTACAACCTCCTCCAAAACGCAAAAGATCGCGCACTTGTCAACCTAAACCAGGGAAAATTTATACGAAAGACATAGTGTGCATTCCTCCTAAGGTCTCCAAAAAGGCAGACATGATCCCCATTCCTAGGGGTGATAGTAGAGCCCAACTTGCTGAAATGGGTCTAGTTGGAAAGGTTTCAATTGAATCAACATGGAATGCTTATGAGGTTGAAAATGAGATCAGAAGTGTATTTTTGGCGGCATTTAATCTTCCCACTTGTGTACCTTTTGAATATACTTACCTAAGGTAATTTAGTTCAAGGCAGTATTGCAATTAATAACAGCCAGTCAATGCTCATCAATATTAATGATGCAATATGCATCTTGACCAGTGAATTGAAATACAAGCACTAGCTGGTACATGCTTGCAGGTGCAATATGACAATACAGCTAGACTACTGACAAAGTGAAATTTATATAATGAATGACCTGCAGGATTTAACCACCAGAATGTGGTCATCATGATGGGTGGGATAACGAAAAATATTTGCAGTGCTGTATAGGTCAATCAATTTCCAGTGTTTGCACTGTATAGTAGCAAATTTGACTGTTACAGTATGTACAGGTATAATACCATAAGTAGATTATATATAATATTGGTTTTTTTAATTTTAATAGTACCATGCCAGGTACCAAGAAGTTGAGTGTACCAAGAATATCTTCTTCATTCAAATGGAATGCCCCTGAAGTATTGTCCATCTGTTCTCAGGGTGCCATTTACATCACATCCAAGGAAGATCCACCTAAGTACATTGGTGTTGAAGATGATAATGTACTTATATTATATACAGTTTGTATTTGTTTAGATATACTTTTTGGTATATCAGCAGTGTATTATGTTGTATGGCAGTAAAGGAATTTCCTCCACTAATACCAGTATGTAACTAACCCCCAGTACTTTATTTCCCAAAAGTAATGCCCCCCCTCTGACCATAATTTAACTATATCTATGGCCCCCTCACTCCCCCCCCCCCCCCTCCATAAATAGTGACTAGTCCCTAATGTTAGTTTTTAATTTTTAGGAAAGTAGGGATTCTGATAGCCAACTACTAGAAGACCCCTTTGAATTTAGTGGTGGGGTCAACCCTCCTTTGGCAGATAACTCCATGAATAGCTGTATGGAAGTTAACAGTGGTGCCTCTACATCATCAAGGGACCCCATTGCCACTACTCATTACAGGTATTAAAATTAAATACCGGTATTATAGAACACTGTGCTACAGTATACAGTACTATTAAAATACTTGTGCTGTAATTGGTTACTGTATAAGATCATACACCAAAAAATTAATATTTACAGTATTGGACAAGGTTGAGTGAAATATTGCGATTTGTCAGTTGCAAGATAATTTATTACACAATGCTTTACTATAGACATGTATAATTGATCTGTGAAACAAGTGCAAATTGTGATATCTTGCAACAACTGAGTTAAAGAATTGCTAATTTTTAAATTTAAATATTGTTTTACTTTTTTGGTGGAAAAAATAACTTTCGAAGATGGACATTGGTAATAAAAAAGCGATAATACTAATAGTGTTTACACTTTACTTAACAACTTTACAGCTAATCAAAATTAATAGAAAATTATATTGAATAATATTAAAACACAGTATCTGTATGCATTTACTCACAGTAATGTGTGGGTGGGGGAAAATTGTTTTAAGTCATGACTCCGAGGGCATTGACAATCCATCGTGTGATGTGAGGGGAAAGCCAAAAAATACAACTCTTTCCAGTTGTCATGCGCTTCTTCTTTCCATACTTGGTATAAACCTGTAACATGTGTGCAGCAGACGATAATTTACTTTAAGGGTAATCTGTCTAAACTGCATGATGACACGTATGGGTAAAGGGTGTAGGGAGTGTAGCGCATTTAGACTAATAATCATACTGATACGTAGGGAGGAGCCAGTCCTCGTTGTTTTCTATATCTATGCTCGGGACACTATATTTCATTCTCATAGGACAGTCAAGTGACCTGCATTCTCTAACCGTCTTAGAACGTGGTAGTACCCACAAAGATGTTTATTTTCTTTATATTGTATGTTTCGTTCACGCATTTTTAGTATTTCCTTGATTAATTTGTATTCATAGTGATTAATATGTAACTCATTAGTATGCTCTATATAGAGAACAAAGAAAAAAACGCCTTATTAACAAAAGCCTTAATAGTATGCTCTATTAGTGACGAAATACTGACGTTTTGAGCGAAGCCCTTCAAATTCTAATGTTATGTAATTACATGCAGGTCATATATTGATCTTATTGAGGATGACGTCATCATTTCAAGTGACGAAGAGAATGCTGATCTGCAAAGTGCCATAAGCAACAGCCTGGTGTGAGTATATATACTGATACTACATGAATGAACAGATAACCATTTTTGGACAGTTTATGTATTATATATAGTATGTCATACAGAGATTACAGAGTCGTCATCCAATAAAAGCTAACTTTTTCTCTAACACCAATTTTTTATCACTAAAGAGGAAAACGGTTTTAAATAGGTTAGTTTAAAGCTGCCCAAATCCCTCTATACAGTGTGTATAAAAAAAACCGGAACCCTTAGAAAATGAATTTATTAGTTTTCTTTTAAAACAACCTATTGTAGTAGTTTGAAAGCCCTAAAAGCGCTGCGTTATAAATTAATCAGCACAAGTTAAACAGGAAGACAAAAAGCTTTTAAATACTTTCACCATGCATACACTTCAAGTTATCTTAATTTCCCAGGTGTATAAGACTGTTTTTTACGCATCCGTGGCTCAGAGGTGTTTAAGGCTTTCAAACTACTACAATAGGTTGTTTGAACAGAATACTAGCTAATTCATTTTCTAAGGGTTCCGTTTTTTCCTTCTACACACTGTATACACAGGGTACAATAATTATACCAAACATCATTTCACTTGCTGAAACATTTGGATAATTTTTGTAATGACCAGTCTTCACCGGTTTGTAAAGAACTCTTGGGGACCAATCAGATTGCGAGAAGACCACTCGTATTAAACAGCTATATGAATGTTAATGCACAGCTTCTTTATTGACAGAGATGTAGAGGAAACTGCGAGCATAACGTCAATTTTACAAGACCATATCAAAAAGGAAATGGCTGGCCTGTCCTCTAATGCAGATGCTCCAAAGAATTTCATCAATATAAGGAGAAAATACGCATTCAAGGACGGCATTCAGAAACTGAAACGTCCAACATTTATTGCATCACATCCACTATCTGTAAAGTTTGCCAACGAAACAGGTCAGAGTGAAGGTGCCATTGACAGAGGTGGTCCTACTCGAGAGTTTCTGCGACTTGCTATTCGCCAAATGTTTGATTCAAAATTATTTGGAGGAGCTGATAACAATAAGGTGTTCATTCTTGACCAGGAAGGTATGTTAAATTTCTGTGACTATGACACTCACCAGTAATTCTACTGGTATAGATCGATATGAAATTGTAATCTGTAGAATGGTGGCAGGTGCATGTGAGTTCAACATAATATTTTAACTGTCAGACTGTAGAAATATCATTTTTAAAAATATTTTAAAGGATGTTGCCTATTTTTTAGCCAAACAAGATGAGCTATACCAACTCTGTGGAAAGTTAGTGGCAGTGTCTCTCTGCAATGGTGGTGGGGCAGGACGTTGTTTTTCGAAATCCATCTACAACTTTATAGCTCGTGGTGAAAAGGCAGCCACACCTGGCATTCAAGATGTGAGTGGTACAGAACTGAGAACAATTCTCAATAAGGTAGGCAATATGGAATAGCTATAATTGTATTTTAATAGGGACAGGGTACCCTCCGGTGTGTCAATCCCAGCCGCATCTCCCTGCAAGTGCGTTTGTTATAAAGCGAAATTTCTCCCTTTCAATTATATACTGTTTAAAATACATTCTAGATTCATGCCTGATAAATCCTTGTCTCTACAGGTTACTACTTGTCAAAATGAAGATCAGTTTAAGCAGCTCATGCCTGACCTGCTGGACTATCTAACGCAAGCTGGCTGGACCAGCACCGTCTCGTTCAGCAAAAAGAAAAAACTCGTCAGCACTCTTTGCCAATATAGCGTTATTGACAAAACACGATCCTGTCTTGAGCAGTTTAAAGAAGGACTACGCACCTTGGGGATTCTGCAATTAATTTTGAAGCACCCAGGAGGATTTGAGGATGTGTTTTGCCATGAAGCAAATGAATTAACCAGTAAATTATTGGATGATCTTTTCTTTCCACTTCTATCAGACGAGGGAACACAACAACGAGAAAAAGAAGAGCAGATCATAATGCACTGGAGAGACTATTTGTTTGAATGTGAAGGTTAGCGAATTTTGTGTCTTTACCATAATGACAGATAGAGTCCCAGTGGTGGAAATTCACTTTTTCAGGTTGGGGGGCAAAGCCTCATAAATTCTGACAAATCTCATACTGTAAGTATCCGGCAAATGTATGAAAAGCATTGGATTTTGACTGTTTTTTCCCCTTTTTTGTCGAATATTTCTGACAAATTGGCTATTTTGACATGGAGGTGGGGGCAGCTGCCCCCACCCCCACCAACACAATTTGTATGGTCCTTAGCAAATAAACCTTTTCTTGGATTTGAGGCATGTACAGGGCCATACACTGATACCGCATTCACTAAAGAAATCACTGCTCAATATGAAATCGCGCTCTCTAGTTTTTTCGGTTGCTTTCTTTTGTCTTGTCTGACATCTTATTCCAGCTGGGCCACGCCTATCACTGAGATATGAAAGCGATAAGAGAAAGTAGATCACAAGAATATTCTAAGATTAGATATTGTATATGTAAAAGTAGCAAGAATTTAGACAGATTGCAAACAGGTTATTTAGGTAGAAAGGATATGTTGCATGTACAGTATTTGAAGATTTCTATCGATTTAAACATACATGTACTTTGAAAAACGCTCATTTTATTTATAATTTACCTTTCGCTCAAGGTCAAACAACTCATGGACAAGCAACACTTCGTGACATACTTATATTTGCCACCGGCAGTGAGGAAATCCCACCAACTGGATTCGATCCACCACCAACAATAGAGTTTTGGGAAGATACGAAACCAAGGGCAAATACGTGTGGTAATGTGCTGCATCTGCCTCTTCACCCAGAAAAACAAGAAGTAGACTACGAGTACTTCAAAGAAATGATGAACTTTGGCTTATTAAATTCCCCTTGTTTTGGGTGCGCGTAATACATGTATCACAGGAACCCACTGTAAAAAACATGTGAAAGCTTTATTTTATTTAAACATTTACATAATTTTTTGCAATTAACATTTTGTTTCTTAATATTTCCCACAATGTTTGTAAATTAACAATTTAAACATCAAGAGTTTCAAACTAAACCAAAATCGTTTGTATATAGCACATGTACTCTTTGTTATTTACTGGTCTCTTAGAAGTTGTTCTCCAACAAATTGAACTGTTTGTTTGTAGAGTTCCTTTGCATCTGATTCACTTAATGGGTTAACCATGTTTTGTAATTCAGCAAAGACAGCGTCACCTAAAGGTATTTCCGTATCTGGGAAAACAACATGAGGAAGACCACTCTCAGCCATTAGGGAATTCACATCCAAACCCTGGTGATCTCTGCTGTGGTTATTTGTATGCATTTCTCTCACATGCTGGTTGCCCCAAAACAACTGTGCTGGTGTTTTATTGTTTTCAGTAGAGACCTTGTGGTTGTTGTGAGCAGCAACAAATTCACAAAGTGACTTATTAATGAGTGGAAGGAAAACATAATGTAAACAAAATAAATCTATTTCGTTTGATGGGTCTAAAAACCCTTCTCTCTCTAACTGATAAAATACATCTTTAAATTGTGCTATAAGTTGCTCATTAACTGCCCGATTATGCCTTTCGATTCTCTGATTGTGCACAGAGCTACCAGCAATCACTGACCTACTTTCATCTCCATGCACATTGACCATTTTCTGCCACACAAGGGTATTTTCCCCACCATAATCTGTTCGTACACGGGTAGGGTACCCATACTGTTGGACTGCTGTTTGAAACAGATCTCCAACTGTGGTTGCTCGGTTGTTGGTTGAAAAATGAGCAAAAACTACCATTCTGCTATACCCATCGATTCCATGGTGGAGTACTAGGCGCCATCGAATCAGTTTGTGGTTCCCGTCTATGTGCCATAGATGATTAGGATATGGAACAGAGTACACTCTCCGTCTTATGGTGGGATGCTTTCTTAATTCAACACCATCTGGATCAACAGTATGAATTGCTTTCCGTACTTTGTGGCGTTGTAGTGTTATTCCCCTTGATTCCAAATGCCCCTGGACCATAACCTCACCAGCATTCGGGTGCTTTTGCTTGATGTCAGTCACAGTACTTTCAATATCTTGCTCTGATAATGTAGAAAATTTTTCAATCTGTATGCCATATTCCCTCATTAATTTATATAAAACAGGTCTAGAAACGCCAAGATCCCTTGCAACCTGAGCCAGTGGTATGTTAAGACCCAACAGCATTCTCAGCCTTTCTTCAGAAACAGTCTTCTTAGGGCGACCGACTGATCTAAAAGTTACATATTTACAAGTTACAGCAGTTTCAAATAGACAGAATAACATGATTTTATTATTATCTTTGTCTAAAACTATCTTAAAGGGTTTAGGGGCAACAAAAATTATAATTTTTAATTTCTGTCTTTTGGATTTAAAATCATGTTAACTTGAAAAATTGGTCCAGTTTACTTGGATTATTTAATATAAAATAGCATGTCAGTCTATAATCAATCAGAATCACAATTATTAAAAAATAATTTTTGGTACGTTTTTGTTGCCTAAGTTTTCAAACAAAATGTATTTTGTTATTGAATATTTTCAGTGCAACCATAAACACGCCACAGGTAACTGCAGCACAAATTCTCACCAATAATAAACTTACAGTACCCACCTCAGAGCATTTGAATTGTGACCCTTAAAATAGAAACAAACATAATAAAATAATGTGCAGTATGCTTACATGTACTACAACAACTCACTTGTGCAATAACTGACTAGTCTTGTTTTTCCTCTAATTGCACTCAAAACATGCTATACCTATACCTGTACCTGTAATTTCTCATTCTCCCAAACTTCCCCTCATATTTCTATAACCCTATAGAAACACGGAAAGTGTTTTCTATTTCTTAAATAGATAACATCGCAGATCACAACCAGGGGTGGTGCCAGGAATTCCCCAACACAGGGGCTAAGGTCCCTGACAGGGGGGCTTAACTAGAGGGGTGGGGCATTCTCCCCCCTACGGTCCTACCCCCCACATTCAAAATTTGAATGTTTAGAATGGCTTTTCCTGTCTTCTCAGTGTGAAATTATCCCAATAACCAACAAGCTACAGCATTTGTTTTCCAGGTACCAATAAGGGGAAATCTGTTGAATAGTAATGTGTCTTTTTGCCCAATTTTGAAAACAGAAAATGAAATTTTGTGTGTTGTAATTATCACTGTTGGCTTCTACACAACATATACCTTATTCTGTGTTTCTACAGGAGATTTATTTCACTATTAAAGCATTCATTACTGACTTGTCGGGCTTAAATAAAGTTCTTTGCCAATTGATAAAAATATGATTTTGTTTCTTGCTGTAGCCCTCCTCCCCCCACTCTGGTGCCAACCCTGATAACGACATATTTGCTGCATTTAACATCACAATTTATCCAGGCAGCTATCTTATCTTCAGCCTCTCCCTCCTCCCCCCCCCCCCCCCCCCAATTTGGCCTGTATGTACTATGCACGGACACAATTCCAATTATACTGTACATATTTAAATAATATTACCTAATTTATTTACATTAGATATCAACATGATCAAATGAGAACTCACCCCAGAATTGCTTGGCGAGGGTGTACCATTTACACGACTAACATGAGCTTGTGTAGTCTGAACATTCTATAGATGTAGACAGAATTGAAAAATATAGGATTACTGGCAGTTTGATCCGCCCGCTGGGACAAAGATCAAAAAACATTTGTTGATACTGATTTCTGTGCCACTACAGCAGTACAGCACCTACATAATTTATTAAGTTTTGCTTACTTTTCTCAATCTTTATGCACTATATTTACCAAACTATATAAACTTACCCTTTGGGTTCCTTGTGTTACGCGATTAGTCGCACTCAACACATCGCTGACTGCCCTTTCTATTGCTGACGAGAGCGTCCTTGCCAGTCCTTCGTTGTCAGCCATATTTTATTGTTTTAAGCGGGAAAACTGAGAGAAACCGCTGATCGCTGTGATTGTTTTTTCGCGCCAACTGTAAATAAACTCTTTTTTGGTTATTTGAAATAACCAAGTACGTGTTTTTGGTTATATCAAATAACCAAATAACAATGATCATGTAAATAACCAAATTTATGCAAATGGTTATATTAAATAACCAAATACATGTTTTTGGTTATGTCAAATAGCCAAATGATCATAATTAAATAACCAAATTTGTACAAATGGTTATATCACAAATAACCAAACCTCTTAAAATGGTTATATGAAATAACCAAACCTCTTAAAATGGTTATATGAAATAACCAAATGGTCAAATTAAATAACCAAACCTCTTAAAATGGTTATATCAAATAACCAAATGGTCATATTAAATAACCAAATTCCTGTAAATGGTTATATCAAATAACCAAAAAATACCATTTCTTGTGAGAATGGTTATTTGATAAAACCAGTTTGGAGGATTTGCAATTGCAGTGGTTTTATCAAATAACCATTTCCTGTTTTGTGAACATCTTTTTATTATTTAACAAAACCAAATAAATAATGAAAAATAACACACTTTTTGTACTAAATAATAAATTTACACTTGGCACCCCATATCTTCTTGCCCTGAAGGGAACCAACAAACCAACAATTCACCACTTTTTACTCGCTCTTCTTCCTCTTCTTCTGAATCAAAAGAATCTTCAGAATCTGACATATTATTTCCACTCTTAATAACCAGTCCTAACTTCAATGAAGACCCGTTCTCTTTAAGACGAACAACATCTTCAGCAAAAACACAACTTGCTCCTTCGTCGGCCATCTTGGAATCTTTCACTATTCCGTCCCAGTCCAAAACTTCGCGCGAAATTTAAAAAAAAACCGCGAAAATATGTGATATATGATCAGGCAAAAAGTTATGAAAAATTAGGTTTTTTTCTCTAAAACGTTTTGCAGTGTAGATTTGTCTGTGACTTGTGCTTCATTCTAGTTCCTCACACAGCTCTAGTGTTACTCCTGAGTATTGAAAAGTATTACGGTAGATACTTCATAGTTTTCCAGAAAAGATTAGAGAAACCTTTGTTCTAATGTACGAGTCAAATCCAACTGCGATCATACCCCCCCGGGCAAACCCCGGGCATTTGACCCAAGGTGAGCTCCGTATAGGCGGGAATTTGACGTAAAGCAATCCCACTCGGTCGGGCATTTGACTATTGAAAAAAGTTGGTCAGCGGTTGCACGTTAAAAAATCTCCTCGTTCTAGCCATATCTTCATTCTGCATGATCTTTTCTGTCGATATTCCACGTGAACATTTGAAAATGCCGTTGTTTAAAGTCTGGGATGCAAAGAAGGACGTTGAAACTTCATGGTAGTGAATTTTTTGTTGTCTATGTATGAAATATTTCAAACAAAATCTTTTAATAGAGCCTTGACAGTCCCAGACGGTGGGGCATTTGACTGTGTTTTCGGTCCGCATAGTGGGGAATTTGACCAAAATTTTTCGGAAAAGTCAAATTCCCGGGGGTTTGCCCGGGGGGGGATGATCGCAGTTGGAATTGACTCATACATAAGGCCAATGGAATCGAGGTTTCAGTTTACCGTTAACCTGAATGTCAGGCCTTTATTTGTTCCCGCCTTCCGCTAAACCCGGCAGCGCGGGCAGAGGTGCGGGCGAGCGAGAAGGTAGCCTGGTACCCTGGCCCAATCAAAGAATATGGGCCAGGTAACCACTAAAGACTTCTGCTTTCCTATTGGTTGAAATTTCGCGCGTTTTTAGTGGCTATGAGTAAAACTGCAATCGTCATAAGTGGATTTAGCCCTGATGACGCGAGAATGAGATTAGTGGTTACCTGGCCCTTATTTCTTTTGAAATTGGGCCAGGGTACCAGGCTAGCGAGAAGGCACCTCTGCCCGCGCTGCCGGGTTTAGCGGGAACAAATAAAGGCCTGACATTCAGGTTAGTTTACCGTCCACCGCCCACATGGGCTTGAAACTACCGCATGAATTTTTCATTATTCAAAATAATTTTCATTGTTGGTAGATTTTCCACATCAGGACTTTCAAATATACTATTTACATCATTTGCACAGCGTGTATACACTTTTTATTAATAAATAGGGAAGTCTTCGATACGTACCAAGAGTAATCCCTGCACCGTCCTCGTTGTGCATACAACGTCAACTTATGTATCTTCACGTAATCAGGCGATGTATCTTAACTCATTCCTGTCCGAGGGCTTCCCCAGAGGTGAATAAAATCGTCTGGCGTTAGCCAGAATAAAATACTAAAGACCAATTCGGACAGGAAAGAGTTTTTAACACATTGGGGCACAGGTAGTCCGCGAGTAAAAAATCAGTACAGACACAAATAAAATGACAAACGGCGTGGAAATAGAATAGAAATGCCACTGCTGATAAACAAATGGATTTTTTATAGTTAAATTAATCTTGGGTGCCGGAACATTTTAATTTTCTTCTCCACTGGGAGGGGGGGGGGGTGATTATTGGTCGGAGCAGCTCAACCAATGTAAAGAAAAGCGATTCTATCAACTTGTTGTGTAAGTAATTCCTCTGGATTGATTAATGAAAAATTTAAAACGTTTTTTTCACTTGTTTTGATCTAGACCTTGTTCTATTGTATTGCATACATACAAATTGAAAGAAAGAATATCGTAAATATACATAAATATACATAAATATTTTTTTCTTTTCCTTAATTTCCACTCAGAAAAGCGAGGAGAGTATCACTACGGAAAAAATTAACGATATTTTTGAGATTTCCCAATAAATTTTTTGACGACATTTTTTTAAGATTTTTGAAGGTTTTGAGATTTTTGTGGATTTCTGGAATTTTTAGGAATTATTGAAAATCTTCAAAATTTTTGAAATTTTGCAAATGTTTTAAAATTTTTGCAGATTTTTTTATTTTTACCGATGTACAAAATTTTCGGAAGTGCTACACCCCTCGCAGCTTTTAGACAAAAAAGCTGATTATTTGTCTGGTAAACACTAACGTAGACTAATGTTCGCAGTCGACCAATGCCAGTAAGTCACCTGAGGGTAGGCTAGTGTAGTTCCATACTCCGCAGATATTGTGGATTCCAGATTCTTTACACCAGCAAATTCCGAGACTCCGCGATGTCAATTAGACTAGATACACCAGGAAGAGAAGATCCTGTAAGAAAAATTAACGTCATGGATACAATTAATGACCAATGAATTGGTTTTTCCAAGTTCTAATTCCCAGTCCCCTGCACAATTTTGAGAATCACAAACAGACAAGTAGATTAGAGAAAAATCCGTCTTGGCTGCCAAAAATGATGTATTTCGCTAAAATTACTTCTTCTTATTTATGTTTTAAGTATTTTTACCTTCCATATAATAATCCTGACATCTTTTTGGTAGAGTTGTATGAGTCATTGCAAGCTAAACCAAAGAAAATCAAACATTTGTTTTGCAAGATAAATCAGAAATTAGAGATGTGAGCAAGGACCAAGCACCAACCACAAAACCAAGCACCATCCACAAAGACCATAATCCACAAAGGCCATAATCCACAAAGGCCATAATCCACAAAGACCATAATCCACAAAGGCCATAATCCACAAAGGCCATAATCCACAAAGGCCATAATCCACAAAGGCCATAATCCACAAAGGCCATAATCCACAAGGGCCATAATCCACAAAGGCCACCATTCCACAAAGGCATTATCCACAAGGGCCACCATTTCACAAAGGCCACCATTCCACAAAGGCCACCATTCCACAAAGGCCATAATCCACAAAGGCCATAATCCACAAAGGCCATAATCCACAAGGGCCACCATTCCACAAAGGCCATAATCCACAAAGGCCATAATCCACAAAGGCCACCATTCCACAAAGGCCAAGCACCATCCACAAAAGCCAGAAGCACAATCCACAAAGGCCAAGCAGAATCCACAAAGGCCATAAGCACAATCCACAAAGGCCATAAGCACAATCCACGAAGGCCATAAGCACAATCCACAAAGGCCAAGCACAATCCACAAAGGCCAAGCACAATCCACAAAGGCCATAAGCACAATCCACAAAGGCCAAACACAATCCACAAAGGCCAAGCACAATCCACAAAGGCCAAGCACAATCCACAAAGGCCAAGCACAATCCACAAAGGCCAGAAGCACAATCCACAAAGGCCAGAAGCACAATCCACAAAGGCCAGAAGCACAATCCACAAAGGCCAGAAGCACAATCCACAAAGGCCATAAGTACAATCCACAAAGGCCAAGCACAATCCACAAAGGCCAAGCCCAATCCACAAAGGCCATAAGCACAATCCACAAAGGCCAAGCACAATCCACAAAGGCCAAGCACAATCCACAAAGGCCGAGCACAATCCACAAAGGTCAGAAGCACAATCCAAGGAGTAAAATTACAAAATATTTTTAATACTAAACCTTAAAACAACTTTGAGCAAAGAAGTTTCTGAGATCTTCTCCACAAATGTGTTCAAGGAATCGTCTCAACGGAACAAGATGACAGCTAGGACCAGTCCTAAATGACGAATTGTACTTATAATTTTAAAAACTCAATAATAATTCATGAGAACACACACAAAAGAAATCAGTACCATGTCCGTGGTTTTATAACTGATAAAAATAAATCCAGATGAGCACTCTACTTTTTTACAATATACGCAAATGACGACTGCGAGAGAATCTTAAAAGTTACGTGACAAGGTTAAAATAGTATAGTTTCTTTTGACATACTAACCATTTTGTAAGAAAGTCTTCAACGACGTGATGAATACGATCTGGTTTAGGAAGCGAGTCATCTTCATCTAAAACTACAAGAAACGGCAAGAAATAGAAAAGATTGGCGATATCACTAACAAAGACCAAGAAACAAGCAGTAAGCAACCTTCTAATGGGCAGTCATTAGAAGATTGCATATTCGATCCCTGTCTGGGGCTCAGAAGCATTTTCTGAGTAGTTAAGCTTGACAAACGTCTACAAAACAAGGAACTTTAAGATGCTAGGACGACGACGGCGGTTAAAACGCAAGATAAGTTTTACAACTTAAATAAGTCACGGATAACTAACTATTATATTTATATAATTATATTATATTTATAATATATTTGCATGATATTTGAAGCTAGTTTAATGACTTCCAAAACGCCCCAGTAATGATAAAATGATCGTAGTGTCTGTATTGAAATCAATCTCAAGCAACAGTTCTCCTCTTTTGGCTGTTGACGTCGTCCTGAAGATGTGAAAATGCTCTAACACCCTATGCACACGTATACGTTTTCCTGGCGTTTTCATATTGTTTCAGGCAATGAGACCATTGTTTTCTGCTCCCCTGAGGACCGAGTGTGGACATGGCCTAAGTGTCGTTGTATAAAGAACGAAAACGGTGTTGAGATTACTCTTGGGACTGAAAATTATTTATTCTCTTTGTTTTGCAAAATAATTATTTTGTTTAGAGGACGTCGTCATTAAGGTTGCCGTACAACTCTTCACATCGAAGATCCCACATCATTTGTTTGCTCGCCCACCTATCCCTCCCTCTTCGCTATCATTCAATCATCCTCTTTCTTCTCTTTCTTCTTACCTTGAATAGGGTGACGGTAATAATACAGAACAGGATGAAGAAAGTTTGAGATGTGTGCTCTTGAAGGATCCAACGTTGCTCTGTCTTCATGAAATGTATCTTTACTAAAAAACAACATCTTCATTAATGTCTTCTTGTTTAAGCTCCTATATGCCCACTACATTCTGGATCAAAGTTGATATCAAATTAAAAAAATAATTTAAAAACGCTGAACTGCTCAAAAGTACCAACTTACTCAGCTCCTGAAAATGATCTTCCATATTCCATATTGATCACAAGAGTTGGTCCACTGGGTAATCCAGAATTAACTGAAACAAATTAGTTAAAAGAAACACACGTTCAAATGCAAATCATTGAAGAACGATTTTCGCTTTAGGTCTAATGGTTCTAATTAGGTCTAAATGGCTCTAATTAAGTCAAAGTAATTCTAATTAAGTCTAAAGTTGTTCTAATTAGATCCAAGTGATTCTAATTAGGTATAAGTAGTTCTAATTAGTTCTAGTTAGATCTAATTAGGTCTAAGTAATTATAATTAGGTATAAGTTGTTTTAATTAATTCTAAGTGCTTCTAATTAGGTCTAGGTGCATCTAATTAAGCCTATAAGTGAGGTCTAAGTAAGACTACAAGCAGACTTAAGTCTAATTGTAGAATGTTTTTCGCGGTATTTCAGATTGTTTCTTACTTTCTAGTTTATCAAGCAACTTGAGAGGATATTCTTCAATGTACAATGCTCTTCCATTGCTAACTAAATAAAATAAGTAAAAGTAGAGTTTATGACAAGTTAACAATGAACAATTCAAAAACACAACACCTCGAGAGATACTTGACATCTCGACAAAAACTTGTTCAATAACGTTTCTACGATGTCGTTAGTTTTTCACTTACGATAAATAATTATATCAACCAGCATACCAAACATTTGGTAAGTGCCCTGAAAAAATCAATAGCATAACAAATGACGTCACAAACATACTCGTAAAGTACGATGGGAACACAACATAAACCAATATTGCGACGCCCTAACAAGTCACGAGTTCGCAGCGCTTTAGAATCTGCCTTGATATTCTAATTAATTCATTCATTCATTCATTCATTCATTAATTAATTAATTAATTAAGTCAAATACAGATTCATTTATGTAACTTACCGAGGCCTCGTTAATTCTTTTTACAATATAATTTAATATTTGGTTTTGTGGAATCTCGTGATGTTGCCATTTCACACCATGGTTTTTACATTCTAGAATGCGATGCAGAGATCTTGCTAAAGAAGAAATAAAAATAGAAATAGATATATAAAATGACAGCTCTCTAAAACACGTTTGGTTTACTGCCTTATGACTCTACATGGGGGAGCACGGTTGGCGTGTGCTGTTAGGGCGCTGCCTCTCACCAATAGTTAAGCCTGATTGGACGGGGTTAGTACTTGGATGGGTGGGTGACCGCTTGGGAATGACCGTTCTCGAGCTTGGGACTCATGTGAGTAGAGTTTAGTTGGTCTCTCCTGTGCTTTGAGGGTTTTTCGCCGGGTTCTCCGGTTTTTCTCCCTCCGCAAAACCAACACCTATGTCTTAGCTGTAATCCGTGGTTCGATATGTATCGTATGGCGGCTGCCTGGAGCGCCTTTAATATGCCTTCGACTCGGCCATGTTAAAATTTCAATGTGTAAATTGCTCTTGAAAAGCCCCTTGTGGGAAGAAGTAATTAATGTATGTATGTATGTAAATGCTTTGCATGTAAAGCTTAGATTGAATATTCATCATGCATTTACTAATAAAGTTACACAATGCCAGTATAACTCTACACAACGCCTATATATATATATATAGCTCTACCGAATACCTGTATATCTGTAACCATGGATAAATCCACCAGCAGACTTCCTCCAGTCCAGTGAATGAGCATTTGCACCAGCTAAAACAAAAACAAAATAATTTAAGCTTAACAGTCTATTGGTGTATGTTCTGACCACTTCGTAAATGGTCGCTTAAGAGAGTCGTCGCAAGAAGAGCTTTAAGTGTCAACAAAATAATCCACAGTATTGGACACTCACCAAACCACATTCTAGGAACATTTTTGCTTTCAAAATTGGGTTTTATAAAAGGGTATTTGTTTTTCTTTTCCAGCCCTTGTCTTGGCATGGCAGTGTTGTTAAAGATGGAAAAATCAAACTAAAAAGTAAAGAATTTGAACTCTGTTTATTAGTGAGGTCACTATGGATAGATGTTAATACTCGTCAGAAAACTCTAACGTGTGGCTAGCGTTAATCTGAACTTTGTTCAATGTTTAAAACAACAAGAAAACCGGTAGAATAATAATTATCAGTATGTGGTCAATAAAAAGAATAACAGTTATTTAGATTGATATATTTACCTTGAAACCCAAACATCTTAAAATTACGTCGTAAGGATCTCGTAAAGAATAATTGTCAGCTAGTACGAAAAAAAATATTTAAAAAACACCATTTAATAGATTTGGTTATTATTATGAACAGAAGCGTAGAAAGATACAAACACATGCACAGAATATAAAATATTTTTAAACATACGAGCTATTCCAGTTTTCTTCAGCATTTCACCAGGTGAACGAAAAAAATCGACGTAAAGTTTGCCATCATGTTTAACTACACTCAGATTGGCAAATGATTTTTCTAAGATTAAAAAGATTATTAAATAAACATAAGTCAGCACATCCATCCATCCATTTATCCATCCATCCGTCCTGTCCGTCCATCCGTCCATCCATCCGTCCATCCGTCCGTCCCTCCGTCCGTCCCTCCGTCCGTCCCTCCGTCCGGCCATCCACCCGCCCTATTGCTCATTCAAAGCTAAGGCTCAGCTCACCTAAAAAGCCGTCCAGTGATTTCAGTTGGTAATTGTCTAGAATACCATTATTCACGGCCCTGTAACACAAAATTATTGCAATAATTAATGGTTGTGATATTGATAATAAAGATAATCATCATAATGCTCATCACGTGAAAATTCGTAAAAATATCTTTTTAGATATAAACATAACATTTTGATCACTTTACCTCACATCTCCGACGTAATGTGTGGCCCAGGCGAGACGCACCCGCGATCTAAGAAACAAAGAAAAGAGTTCAAAGAAATGAGATTACACAAATAGATGACGTATACCAGGAACAATCAAGTATAAACATCAGTAAGTCTTTCTAACTTTACCTTCCCATGACGTGGATAAGATTGGCTGACTGGATTATATGATCAGCTGTTTCAAACGCTGAATTGCCTGAAGATAAAAAAAGACAAAATTGGATCCGTAATCCCTAAATCAAACTCTAAAATCGTTGTTAGATTTTAAGCAATTAAATATGTCGGAACACCTTAAAGAAATACTTATATTAGCCCTTTCTGTAGATTATATGTAATATTATCGAAACAAGGCCATGTTAGACGTACCGCCTCCTAATACTAATACAGTTTTCCCTTCATAATCTTCATTATTAATTGACATGGTGCTGTAGCCCTGAAGGAAATAGACCAAACGAAAGTTGAGAATGTTGAGAATTGTGAATGCAGAGTTTGTTGGAAAGAACGAAAGGAGGAAGAAAAAAAACTAAGAAAAGAGAGAGAGAAAAAAAGGATGGAAAGAAGGAATTAGAAATGAAGGAAGACAGAGAAAGAAGAAAAAGGAAAGAAAAAAAAAGAAGAAAAAAGAAAGAAAATAGAAAAAAGAAAGTGATCTAACATAGAAACTGAATGACGTTTTACCTGAGTGTGTTCGATGCCTTTTATGTTAGGAACATTTTCAACATGAATGCCGGTACTAGGAAAAGAAAAAACAAAACAAAAAAATGTGATATATAATCTTCGCAAAAAATGCCAGAAAAGATGGTCGAGGTTAAAAGGGATGACTAAAAAAAACACCCGTCCAGTCCTTTCGCGGTTTTTCCAAAATATGTCTTCGAGCTTCAGTGAGTCTCAAGATTTTAGCAATCTTTTCGATATCCTAACCACCTCAAAAACCCTAATCCTAATCAGAAATCTTGTTACCCCCTAGCTTTTTGGAAAAACGTATTTGACGACATATTTTGGGAAAGTCGCGAAAGGACTATCTTACCATACGATCAAGTCTTTGCACTTATATATATTTGAATTCTGATCTTGGAGTAAAAATGTATCATTTAAGGAATCCTTGGCGACATGTAAAATATTAGCGTTGTAAGAAATCTTGAGTTTTAACTTCGTTGCATAATCGTTTAAATATTGCACCTGAAAAATATTAAGAACACAACACACTAAATCATACAATGTTTCACGGAATTCGTTTATAATAATTACACAAATAATATATCTTCAGAAAGTCAGTATTTTGAATTAAATTTCCATATCAAACAAATCATAATATCTCAAGAAGGAAGTGAGATAAAGAAGAGTTATAAACGCCAATCTTTATAATTACAAGACTACTTCGAAATAAGAGACTTCATTATTATATTATTAACTCACTTTTTTATCATTTCATAAGCACTACAATAATTTAGGTCTATCCACTTACGAACACATCAGCTTGAGGAAAGAAATCTTTGCTGTATCGTGTCATTCTGAGCGTTTCATCGTCGCTGAGAAGCGAGTTCCAGTCATGTCGTAGATTGAATTCTTTATTTGTTTTGCCTGAAGTAGAAAAATAAAAACACTGAAGAAATAATCCATACATCCATCCCTCCACCCACCAATCCATCCATCCATCCATCCACCCATTCAACCACCCACCCATCCACCCACCCATCCATCCACTCATCCATCCACCCACCCACCAATCCATCCACCAATCCATCCATCCATCCATCCATCCATCCACCCACCCACCCACCCGATCACCCTACCTCCCACCCATCCATCCATCCATCCATATACCCACCCACCCACCCGATCACCCTCCCATCCATCCATCCATCCACCCTGCCACTCACCCATCCATCCATCCATCCATCCATCCATCCATCCATCCATCCATCCATCCACCCATCCATCCACCCACACACCCATCCATCCATCCACCCTGCCACTCACCCACCCACCCATCCATCCATCCACCTACACATCCATCCATCATTTTACCTTACCTGTAAATCTCTTATTTATTGAAATAAGCATACGGTGTCGTGGGTAAGTCTTGTAAAACGAACCTAAAAAATAAACATATTTATCACCGAATTAACAATTGCAGCATATCTGAAATAGACTGAGGTTTAGCAAGGTTTTCTAAAGAATGAGGCAATTCTATGGACCATTAACTCTTGGGGAGGGGTGTGTGTACTTATGTCTGTTGTAAAACTAGAGTGTTGCGTAGGCAGTGTTTTGGATAGAGCAAAGTGAAAAGGTGGTAAACTGCGGAGAATAGTTTTGATAACGAAATACTGACGTTTCGAGCAGAGCACTTCATCAGAGTAAAACGTAGAGTGCTGTGTAGACAGTGTTTTAGATAGAGCAAAGTGAAAAGATGGTAAACTGCGGAGAATAGTTTTGATAACGAAATACTGACGTTTCAAGCGGAGCCCTTCATCAGAGTAAAAAGCAGAGTGCTGTGAAGGCAGTGTTTTGGATAGAGCAAAGTGAAAAGGTAGTAAACTGCGGAAAATAGTTTTGATAACGAAATACTGACGTTTCAAGCGCAACCTGTATCTAGAATCGCTACATTTTTCTGGACAGACCTGACGTCACGCCTGATACAATACGTGTTCATATTGCTAGGTAAAAATACAGAAAAAATGCTGATATTGACAAAAACAAATTAGAATATAATCAAGCATGCAGAGAATTTTTCAGATTCCGATGGGCTTTGAGAAAGAACTGAAGTAATTTGGACCTCCACGATGCAAGAAGTGGACATTCTGGCAGTCCTTAGCTAAATGTTTAACATTTAATAATAATTAAAACTATAAATAGGCTTCCTTCCGGTTACCCTTTGAGCAGTTCTGATAGCTTTGTGAACCACTTATTTATAGCAGGTTTAAAAATAGGTTCCTTCCGTATCGTACCACCAACGTTGTGCATATGTAAAGAATGTAGATATTTTGCAATCAGTGTTACTGATCACCATTTTGATTTTGAAACTATTTCAAATACTTGTTTTTTCTTTCCTAAATGTTTATTCTCGGTGTTTTGTCTGTAATATTATTTTAAATGGTAGATTATGGGTTTTAGACTATACTTATGTTATGTAATATTGGAATATGTACACAATATTATTAATTAAGAAATACAGTCAATTATCTTCAGTTAATAACTCACAATATCTTCAAATAATACCCAAGCAAAAACCTAAACTAGCTTAGCGCTGTACTCTCGAAAAGACTTGTCTACATGTATTTTGTAAAAAATCAACTGAGAATGAACAATCAGACATGCTAGCATTATTATTACAAATAACAACTTATTACTCTAACACATCATGCATGCAATCTCGTTTTGGCCTTGGCGATGCTATTTTTAAAACTCTCAAAGGTTAAAACGCTTTAAATTATTACAGAAATAAAACGATTAGAAGAAAATATTGGTTTTTAAAATAAACTGCAGAAAACACTGAAAGATGTTCTAACAATACCCAGCATGATCCTTTTGCCGTGTCTAGTTGTGTTGGTTTAGGTTTAAATCTATAGGAAAAGCAGATTAAATGAAGATTTTTTAACAAATAAGGTTCCGCCTGGCCCGACAGTGATAAAGATCAATTCAAAAAGAGCGTGTAATCCGTTAAATACAATCTTCAGACAATTGTTCGATAGATAAGGTGGCACAATTATACAGGATGTAAAACTTAGATGTCTGGATAAAAACCTAAAATGGTTCTAAAATTAATCACACACCTAAATAAAGGCAAAAAATGTCATTAAAATTCCTGACCCTTAGCATTGCATTCTTACGAAATATTAAAAAAAAAAGCATAAAACAACAGCGTATATAGGCATCAGCATGCACAAGGTATAAAAGACCTTAATCGTTAATGAATTGCAGAGGTTTTAGATAAAAAACTTTTGAATCACTCTCTTCATCAGAGTAAATGAAACAATTGCCTTGAAATGTCAGTATTTAATTCGTTCTCTAAAATTTCGTTAGTTTATATACCAAGCTATTTTTATACGTTGAATTCAATTTTTTTTTGGATAAAATTTTTGTCTTGTTATTTGAATATTTTAATTGTCGATCAAACAGTATACGTTTTCAGTTTTGCTATATAGTCAAGCTGCAAACTAATTGACTAAAAAACAATTATCATATCATATATATATATGATTATTTTTCTTTTGCAAATCAGTTTATCATTATTGTGTGTACTCTAATGGTGTTATTGTCCATATAATAAACAAAATATTACACGGTAGTTTGAAGTTTTCTATAGTCTCATGATACAGCAAGAATATATTATTTCACTCGCGCTAAAATATTGCCCTTGGAAGTCAGAGATAAAACCTCTCTTCAACACCGTGTGATATTTTTTTATTATGACGAACAATCTAAAAAATGAACAAGAAAAATATGATAACAATGTAACAACCGCGTAATGCCCTGTTTCAATATTTTAGGTAGACTCTTAAATCGATAGCTAAATTTAATCTAACGGTAAAGCTAGCAAATCATACCAGCCTCATTGTTTTTTTCAAACACGATGTACTCTCGAGCTGCCTTCTCCAAAAAATGAGCTGTCTGTAGACCTGGAAAAAAAGACCATAGTATGGCAACAATATTATATGATCAAAGACGACCGATATTTAAAAAAAAAATGTTTAAACCTTACTCACCCGCAGGCCCGGCTCCAATAATACAGTATTGGTAACTTAGTTTCACCTCTGAAGAAGAAATATAATGTACAGTAGTGGAAACGAAGACGATAATAGACAAGACAAGCCAGTTCGCCATTTTCGACGCTCTCTACGCCAAGTTCAACAACCCTGGTGGAGAGTGAAAGTTTTGAAAGCCTCTAATAGGTTTCTACACAATAAGAAACACATTGGAAACATTGAATTAGCATAACAAGAGGCGAAATAACAATGTAGGAAAACGATAAAAACAAAAACAAGCAAATATTTTAAGATATTTTTACCTATAATGAATCTTCTTAAAATATGGCGAGACTTCACTGCAAATGTTCACGCGTTTTGCAAGAAGGGTGGTGAAAAAAATGATCATTTCTTGCTCTATGATTACTCCAGGTTTCTAGAGCAGGTGCATATAGATGGCGTATACATAATGATTCGTCGACAACAAACGCCAACGCAGTCGCAGTCGCAGTGTCCGGTCAATGAGAGCTGCATCCAACAGCTGCTCTTTACTTTCTTGAAATATCATCTTATGCTTGATATATCGATATTATTTTATTAGGATTTACGAGGTGAAATGGTTAAAAATGTCTTACCAAGGTCAATACGTTGAGCTGTAACGCAGCAGTCAATTTGTATAATTACCACTACTACAAAAAGAGCAATCTTTAACATCAAGAACAAGGTCAAGCTATATATAGGTAGATTGTCAGGATCTAAAGTTTTAAATTGTCGGACCTTGATTTGCAGTTTCGGGGCTTAAAATAACTATACAAGGTAACTGTCTTGTCTATAACTTCACGGTTACCGCGGTTTGCACTTGATTCATGTTAAACATTAATTCTTTGAAAGTTTTCATGACGATAATGTATATAATATAGATAAGTTTTATGGAAACACAACGTCAAATATTTATTTGCCAAGTTTTTGGCCTGTTGACTCAGGCCTTCATCAGGCCTTCTGCCGGAGTCAACAGGCCGAAAGCTTAGCCGAGTTTTTAATGGCGCAAGTCTGTAACAATATATATACACTTGTCGAAAACCTAGCAGAAGTGAAAACTTATGTACAATCTTGATAAATATTCAAAACATGTGCTCTGTAAACTTGACAATGTATCGAGATTGTTTTCAAAAAATTATGCAAGTCAATGATTTTCCCAACGCATTGGACAGCCTACTGCGCTCATGCTGCTTGGGAACTAAAAATAGCAGATTTGTTGCCGTCGGTTATACTGACGGATTAAAATATCAGATTTGTTTCGAGTTTTTTCATTCTTGTAACTTAACAACTTGCTGTGTCGGCTCTGTGTCTCGATAATTTACTACAGGTTTGACATTACTCACGTTAGTAAGCTATCTCGATGAAATAAGAACCATTGCTAAAGTTGTTTATTAACTTGCTGTTATCAAAAATAAAAACAAAAAACATAAACTGATATATCACAATCATTTGGAACCCACACCGTGCATGTTGATTGAATTGAAATCTGGTTTCCATACGGATTACCTCGATCGCCCGATGGCCTGAATCCATCCAATCAGATTGGGCGATTCGAGATATTTCTGGTTTGATTGGACAGATTTGGGGAAGCGAGGCCGCGATCTTATGGAAAACAAAGCTTAACATTAAAAATATGTGTACGTTAGTATAGTATAGTATAGTACTTTGGAGTTTGCAAAAAGTTTACTGTCTGGCTAGCATGATTCGGAAAGCTGTAGGTTCGAGTCCCGTCCAAAGCCGAGTTTTCCGAGTTTTAACATCTATTAAAACCTACAGCTGAAAGATCGTGGAATTAGACATTTTTGGCTGTGAGAAAGCCGTGTTCATCGCCCACAATGCCGTCAAGACGGTAGCAGTACTTACGTCAGTCGGTAGCAATACTTGCGTCAGTCGGTAGCAAATTAATAAACCCGACATTTTGCAAGTAGACGTCACTGGCTGTGAGTGCTGAGATAAAACGCTGTGTATCACCCATGCATCACAATATCCAAACTGTAGCGGTACTTTATGTCTTTACAACAGCCAGTAGCGAACTAATAAAGCCTACAGCGTAAGCCGCATTTTGCAAAAGATATTTCTGACTGTGAGTGCTGAGATAAAACGTTGTTTATTGTCTAAACTGTACTTTGCGACAGCCAGTAGCGAACTAATAAAACCTACAACATAAGGCGTATCTTGCAAAAGATATTTCTAACTGTGAATGCTGCGATAAAGCGCTGTTTATTGTCCGAATTGTACTTTGCGACAGTCAGTAGCGAAGTAATAAAACCTACAACATAAGGCGTATCTTGCAAAAGATATTTCTAACTGTGAATGCTGTGATAAAGCGCTGTTTATTGTCCGAATTGTACTTTGCGACAGCCAGTAGCGAACTAATAAAACCTACAACTTGCAGATATTTCTAACTGTGAGTGTTGCGATAAAACGCTGTTTATGCATGTCCAAACTGTACTTTAATTTGCGACAGACAGTAGTGAACTAATAAAACCTACAGTGTAAGCCGCATCTTGCAATTAGATATTTGTAACTGTGGGTGTCGAGGTAAAACACTGTTAGTCTTCGCCCACAATGTCGTTGTTAGTTTTATTTTTAATAACAAAGCAAGCTATCAGTGATCACAGCTGGTGGAAAGCTTCGCGTTAATTGATCGTCTCACCCTTTTCAAATCATCATTGTCAACAGGGCACAAGAAACTTAAAAATAGCGCAGTCTTGATAATACGTGATGCGATTAAAGATATCACCGAATTGAATGAACCCCCCTCTAAGGCAAATGAGGACTCAGTGTTGTTCTTCCTAAGGCTTGCAGTGGTTCACACTTTGGGCTTTGCCGCAAACTCATCTTTCTCATATACCTTGTTTACTGCACGTATATTGGCTATTAAAAAACCTATCTAATGTACGGGTTTTCTGATTGGCTATAAGTAACTAATTACATTGTCAATTATACATTAATTCCCATGACTACAGAGCCAGGGTTTCTGTTTGGGCTGGGAGACCTAAAACCAAGTCTAAGACCTGAATATTTTTATCAATAAATGGTAAAAAATTATTTACAAACCCATGATTGCAAAAAAGCATAAAAGTAAGAGAAAATGTTTAGTTTTACCACTCACTAACTTTAGGGCGCGTGAAATCACGTCAAGGACTGGGGCGAGTCTCCTCTTCTCCCTGACTTGACTTACTCGCCCCAGTCCTTGAGGTGATTTCACGCGCCCCAAAGTTAGTGGCCTGGTTTCCATATAATCGCTACGATCGCTCAAAAATTAGCTGGGCGATCGCAGCGATCAACGATAATATCCGTCGCTGTTTCCATGTGATCGCTAAGGCGGCCATGGTTGATCGCGACCATTGTTTTAATGGTCCGCTGGGATGCAGACTGATCGCCAAGATCGCTGAGATTGCAAAATCACCGTTTCCATATAAAACGCAACGATCGCCACGATCGCTGAGATAGAACATTTTCTACCTCGGCGATCGTGGTCGCAGCGATCGTTGCGTCAGCGGTTTCCATATGATCGCTGCGATCGCCAAGTTCATTTTTGAGCGATCGTGGCGACTATATGGAAACCAGGCTTAAACAAACGTTTTATAGAA